>LHUT01004543.1:0-10691 GCA_001412135.1 Silene latifolia subsp. alba
GTGTTGTTTGTGGGCCGGAGCTTGTGGGTTGTACCCGGTGCAAGTACATAATGGGAGCAAGGTGGATGCGTGGCTTGATGGGTTGTTTTGTCTGTGGTGGTGTGTGGGAATTTACCACTTAATTGTGGTCATATTTGGCAATTTATGTAAACAGGTTTAAGTGTTAATTTCTGTAATTAATTAGGAAAGTGCATGAGTAATAGCAATATAGGTAAATAGGCAACAATGTATTCCTAACTTCACAATATAGCTTTCATTTACTATCATTAAAACCTTCTACATATGATTTTATCGTGCAATTTGGTGCTGGTGGTGTACAAAAAGATTGTCATTCCCCGTGGTAGTAATTTGATAAATGACGATTTTATCGGGATATTTGGTACTCAGCTGGTTTTGTGGTCTTGGTGTCATCAATATAATTTAGTTGATTTAGGTTCAATGATTGTGACACGTTATTAAATGTTTGTCATTCCTGGGTGAGAGGCAATGGATGAGAAACAAATTAAAACTGATGTCTAGCCTTAATTCATTATTGTTATGTAAATGCTTAAACTTTAGTATTTGTGTATGTGTTTTGGAAATACAAGAATCCGGGTAAATGCAGTGTAGACTAGATGGTTATAAACCGAGTAAGTCTCTCTTGAGATGGTCTCAAGATAGGGCGAGAAAATGAAATTTTTTTTATATAGAAAATGACCATTTAAGAATACATTTTATAACTAAAGTGTCACTTTTTAATATAAATCAAATTGATGGTAATATTTTATAAGGTAACATTTACATTTATCGTAAAATGGTCACTTTTTTATCCGTGATGGAAAAAAGGTTCGTTTGAAACAAGAGCTTGCCTTATTATAAGGTTATGAAAGCAAATATTCTTATGATTTGAAAAGTGAATTATTAGTACAACACTTGCCTTTGTTCCGCGCACGCGCTTTGTTGTTGACAAACACAAGATCTCTTGCCTTTGTTGTTAGTTATGATCATTTCGTGTTTTATTGTGTTGTGTACCCTTTAAAATGTTATTGATTCTAATTTATACATAATGTGTTATACGTAATGTTTTCCTATCATGTAATACACAAATTTCACTCGCAATCTCAAACTTCACTACGATACATGCTAACAAGGTTTTTTATACGATTAATCAAATTGGGGCACCGCGCCCGGGAGGGCGCGGAGCAACAACTAGTCAACGAAAAAGGCTACGTGAGGGAGCTGTATCCTTGACGATACTGGTTAGTGGCTACCATCCATAATAAGTGAAAAACAATGAAATTTGAACACACAAATTCGAAGGTTTTCTAAGTACTAAGGGGTTGTTTGGCCTTGCTTTTATAAAAGAGTTTTTCCTTTTTAAAAGGACTTATTCATAAACTACTTCTTAAAGAAATTGTAAGTGTTTGACCAAATTTTTAAAAAGTTGTTTTTTCATTATTTGATACGTTTGGCCAATTAGTGAACAATTTTTTGTTTTGCTTTTAAGAATATCACATGTATCCCAAATATTACAATTTGAATGAAATTTATATTGACGAAATTTGGAAATATTATGAATAGTCACTCAAATATTATTTTTGGCATGGATAGAATCTTATGTATACAAAGAAAATTAGAAGTAGAAGTAGAAGCACCAATTTGCTACTTCTACTTCTAGTGGCTTAAATGCTAGTTTATGACTTTTTAAAAGTAGTTTTAAACTCTCTAAAAAATAGTGTTTGGCCTAATTTCTACTTTTTCATTTAGAAAAGCACTTCTAAAGCTAGGTCAAACAGCACCTAAATAACAGAAGGGATTTTGAGACGCTTGGTTGGATGCTTCTGGGAGGGGACGCATAGATGCCTAAGGCACGGAGTCTAGATTATCACTTAATTTACTATAAGATTATATTTATTATTCCACTGTTTGTATTCATTTTATATAATTAGTTACCTTGTCAAGTGTAATAAAATCATTTGAGGCAGTTTATATTATTTACTTAAAATACCTTTGTATTGTTTGTCTTTTATACTAACTATCTCAGAAAACTGAGATGGTAGCATCTTTATATAATTGGGAATGTCTTGCTAAAGGATGCTGAATAAATTATAGTGTTACATCAAAAACCTTTTATGCTACCCTCCTAATATTATCCCCTCGCCCCCTCACAATACCAAAACCAAGCGATTGATTCAATCTTCTGCGCAAAGCAACTAATAAAATTGACTAGAATTAATATAGATCATAATGATATTTCCACTTCATCAGATGGATCCAATCCCAAATCACAAAATCAACTCAATACTTAGCAAAATTCAATCTTTTACATAAACATCAACGTTTCGAGTTAAATTTAAAACGTAAAAATTAGAAACACAAATTAAGTAATTAAGAAAAAACATTAACTTAAGTACTTCAGCAAAGGAAGCCCAGAAGACAAGAGTAATTCCTAAGACGAACAAACCCACTTTGCATAATACCACTATGAAATTATGAGATCGCTAGTGTTTTTGTATGAATATATATGATGACGATGAGGGTGGTGGTGTGGTTTGAATTAAACAAATTATTAGTGATAAATCTGAAGAGAGATTGCTTAGAGCATACGTGTGGGGTTTATACTTTTATGTAGAAGAGAAAAAGGGAAAAAAGGAGGAAATATGGTAATTAAATATTCCTATTATTCATTACCTAATCTTTTAAGTTTTACCTATCTCAATCTCAAGTGGTGTTAGTTCAGTGGTAGCCGGGTTAAACTTTGAAGCTTGAAGAAATGCATGAGTTGAGAGGTCCCGGGTTCGATTACCAGCTGGGACGATGATCACTTGGCCACTATAGCCCCGAAAGGGGTGGCTTACATGGTCCATATAGTAGTGCGGAAATGCATGGGCCCGAGTGGAATTCAACCTCTTCGTCATCAAAAAAAAATTATCAATTGTCAGTTCATGGAATTGTTTACATTGGTCTATTTCACTTTATTTATCTCTAATTAATTGATTTCTCAGTTTTTCACCATAAATATAGTATTCCTATTTCTTTAATCTTTTTGTTTATTTCTCCTAGTTAAACGAATTATCTTATTTTCCCTAAGTACTCTTTATTTGCAATGATGAACTTTCATATTGGCATGATTACTATTTATTTTAGTATGAATTTTATGGAACATAACAACTTAACTGATTAGTTTTTCAGTTGTCATCATGGTTATGACTTAGATGTCATTATTTTATATATTTTTCTAAAAAAACCAATATACTTTTCTATTATGATATTAGATATTATTATGTAATTTTTTTTTGTCTGTACATTATAAATTATAATGGGACAACTCGAACAATAACTAATTTTTCTAAAAAAGACAAACTTCGAGAAATTAGATAGGAGGATATTCAACAAAGAAATCCAAATAGTGAGACAATACCTCTTAGAAAAGATGTATAAAATTTTACTCTTAGAAACATGATAAAATTTCAGCGCTTCTAAAATTAGATCTAACTTTGTCCCTGTAATGAACCCTTGTAAATTTTCTTTGATGAATCAATGATTATTTCATACAAATATATGAAATCTAGAATCATCAGAATTTCCAAACTCACTTCTACATCTATCTATTTTTATACCTTACAAGCAAGTGCGAAAATGCCTAAAAATTGCACAAACACATAGGAGTAAGGAGCAACTTCTATAGGTTTTCCAGAATCAACTCTTTGAGGTTCCAGTTGAGGGATGTCATTCGAAGAAGTTAGTGATAAAACTTGTCCATTTAAAAGTATTGTTTGGCTTTGATAATCTCCATTTGGAGATGTTAAATGATACTCTTCTCTCTTAATACCTTGTTTTGAAGAACTCGTGATTGAACCGTCTTGTGTCGAAACACTTATTTCGTAGGCCTTGTCCTCTATGTTGAGTATAAGCAATGTAATTCCTCCCTGCATTTAGTTATATAATATGGTTAGTGGCCAATATTAGTTGGTTGTCTTAGTATTAACAGCTTTATTCTTGCAGATGCTAATTGTTTTTCCAGTAAAATTTGTTGATCTCGCCACTTATGATTTATTCTGAAACGCGGTAAAATTATAATGATCTAAGGTATGTGGATCTTTAAAAGAAGTGTATTTTTAAGATAGTTTCACTCTATGTTTGTTGAGGTAAAGTGGTAAGTGAGCGACTTTTTTGTAGTCATTAAAAGGTGAAGCTTATACATCATAACACATATCGTAAAAATTTTGTCATTTGAAACCTATAAAATAATTAGTGATGAAAATTCTTACAGACTGCCTCGAGCAAAGAGTGTAGGCGCGAATTTTTGGTGGTCCATATACTTTTGTTTGTAACACCCTTTTTCCCATCAAACGATGCCAAAGTAAAGAACTACAAGAAGCAAGCAGTCCACGTTTATTAGTCTATATCATCATTAAAAAAAAATATAAATGATTCTATATATAAGTGATGCATTATTGTGAATTGCACACATTTTATTTTATTTTGGGGAATATTTATGTGTTTATGTAGAATAAATTGTAGTTTGCACATTTTTAGTGTTATAACAAATTGTACCCAACATATTTTATATGATAATACTTGACACCTTTGAAAAGGACCTCATAAACATATTTATCTACATTTGTCATTAAGTTTATCGAGTTACATATTTTAGAAACTAAACTGAGAGTGTTTTATAAGTGTGACTGTTGTGGTACTGCATGTGACCTACTGTAAACCTACAGGGGTTAACATATAATACACAAAAGGTTAGAGAAAAATAAAAGTGTCGTATTAAGTAAATTTAGATTTAAAGGGGTTAACACATAATACAAGTCATTTTAACTCTTTATTACTAAAAGAATTGTTGATTTGTATCTAATTAATATTGTGACTGTTGGAATCCACGAGTAACGAAAATGTTAGCAGTGCTAAGAAATATACATTAATACCTTATTTTATGCAAAGCTTTATTGTTACAAATTTAGTAGGCACTTCCCCCTTTTCCCTCTTCAACTTTAACTTTAATCAATTTTTTTATTTCCCCTCCCTCTCCTCTATCCTTAACCAACCTTTACTTAACCCCCCTCTACCCTTTTTCTCCCCCTCTCTCCTTAATTCAAATTCCTCATCCTTCAACCCTCCAAAAAATGTCGAACCAAAAACACCAGGCACAAGACGACCCGAACCCGTTTATCCTACCGGCACCACTCCCCTTCCTTGTCCCAACAACCTACATTCCACCCTCACCCCTGTTCCAACCCACACCACCACCACGAAAAAATACCACCCTTCTCCTTTTCCACCCGGAAGCGAGTCCAGAGGACTTCTTCCAACCCCCACCCCTCACCCATCCAGAGATACCTATCAACGAGACCACCTTCACCTACGAACGTCGCCTCGTCTTGCGTCAAGTAACCGTACCCAACCTCAGGTCCATCCTTGCAAACCCGTACAACCCCCCACCCCCTTCCAAAATAATTTTCCTTTTAAACACTCGGATGCTCTCCGGTTGCCTCCCCCCCGCCCCCCTCCCCCCCCCATCAGAGAACGGAAGAGCACACGCCCGAACTCCAGTCACTGAAATCTCTCTCGTATGCCGTCTTCNGATCCCGTTTATCCTTCCCGCAACACCGTCCTTTCCTTTGCCAACGGCCGTCAGTCCACCCTCACCCCTGTTCCCACCCCCGCCTGCACCACGAAAAACTGCCACCCTGCTCCTTGTCCTGCCTGTAGCTGTTCCATAGGACTTCTTCCAACCCCCTCCCCTCACCCCTCCATAGATACCTATCACCGAGACCTCCTTCACCTGCTAACGTCGCCTCGTCTTGCGTCAAGTAACCGTACCCAACCTCAGGTCCATCCTTGCAAACCCGTACAACCCGCCACCCTCTTGCAAAAACATTTGTCTCATAAACACCCGGATGCTCTCGGGTTGCCTCCACCCGGCCCATCTACCCGACCTCTCAGACTTACCCAATCTGCCCCCGGTTCTAACTTGCTTCTTGATGTGGTTTCTCAATCACCATCATCACCTTCACCCGTCCCTGGTTGTCCCACCGAAACTGCAATTTCTGATGGATTCTATTCCCACCTTGCCTCGATTGAGAAAAATTTATCTATTGAATTCGACATCCAAGGACCTCTGGGTAGCGAGCTTCGCGAATGCAGTAGTGAACTTTCGTACTGCCAACCGCCTGAAAGCTCTGGACTTATGGTGCAGCTGGGACAGGATGCCAAACACAGTGCACAGGAAACTTCTTTTAACATTGTGCGAGCTGAGAAACAACCCCAATCCCTCACTTCCAGGCCACGGGTTAGACGTGGACGTGGCAGTGGCAGAGGCCAGCTCGAGAGCTCAAACAGAGCTAAGTGACCTGTTCTCTGTCCCTCCAAATATGAATATATTATTCTGGAACTGTCGGGGTATTGCGAGGCCCTTTTTCCGCACCCACCTTGCCTACCTTATCAATGCTCATAACCCCACCATTGTCATCCTCTCTGAAACCCGGGTTACCTCCCCAAACTCTCTGACCATTGTGCGCAAGCTTCCTTTCGACTCGTTTGAGTTCTGGATCCGGTGGGCTTCACTGGCGGGATAATCATTTTGTGGAACTCGGGAAAGGCAACAGTTACTCTTCTCAACAAACACAATCAACTCATTAATGTGGTGGTTCAGGTACCCCTTACTTCCTTTAATTTTCTCCTTTCTGCTATCTATGTTAGTACAAAATTCCGTATTCGTCGAACACTTTGGACCGAGCTCGTGAACATGTCTGACACTCATAACCTCCCTTGGGTTTGCTTAGGAGACTTCAATGAAGTCACTTGCCCCTCCGACAAGCTTGGAGGCCGTGGAATAAAACTGAACAGAACTGACTTGTACAAAAATGCTCTTGACTCTTGCGACCTCATAGACATCGGGTTCTCTGGACCCAAGTTCACATGGACCAACAAAAGGCGTATTAACCCCATTTTGTAAAGACTTGACCGGGTTTGGGTGAACCAGTTGTGGCTTGACCAGTACCNCACCGAGATCTACCCCCGTGGAACCATGATCCCTCCTTCCTCCCCCTTGTTTCTTTGACCTGGCCCTCCCTGCCCGGCTGCCCCCCTACTAAACTCACTAACCTTGGCCTCACCCTTACTGACTGGACTGCCGCTACCTTTGGTAGTCTTCCAAAAATGAAAAAGGAACTTTCCTCCCGCATCCTTGGGATCCAGAAAGACCTTTGTAACCACCCCTCTTATAGGTTCCTCATTGACCTTAATGACTCTCTCACCCATGACCTCAACTGTGTCCTAGACTTTGAACATCACTACTGGAGAGATAGGTCCCACATTAGCTGGCTTACTGATGGGGATCGTACCACTTCCTTTTTCCAGAAATCTGTCACCCTTCGTAGATGCTTCAACCGTATCCTTTCCATGACTAATGATGTGGGTTCCATCATCTCTGGTCATGACGCTCTCAATAGTCATATTACTCACTATTTTGTCAATCTCTTTACCACTGAGAAAGATTTCACTCTCCTTCCCCCTTCCTCTAGTTCCCTTAGTTCTGGGACCACCTATGTCACTATCTTCATGATTCCCTCTGATGAGGAAATTAGATCTGCTCTGTTTTCTCTCGGCTCTAACAAAGCCCCCGGACCCGACGGATACCACGCGGGTTTTTTCAAAAGATGTTGGGACATCATAAAACCTGACTTCATCCCCTTTATTAAAAATATTTTCTCAACAAAAATTGTTCCTTCCTCCATCAACCAAACCATTATCTCCCTTATCCCTAAGATCCCCTCCCCTCAAAAAATCACAAACTTCCGACCCATTAGCCTTTGCAACACCACTTACAAGATGATAACAAAAATTATTGTTAGCCGTCTTAAGCCTCACATGCACAACCTCATCTCCCCTAACCAAGGAAGCTCTGTCCCTGGTCGAGGGATTGATACCAACTTCATCATTGCCTCGGAGATTCTCCACTCCATGCACTTCTCCAAGAGTAACCT
This sequence comes from Silene latifolia subsp. alba, assembly GCA_001412135.1. Classification (NCBI taxonomy): domain Eukaryota; kingdom Viridiplantae; phylum Streptophyta; class Magnoliopsida; order Caryophyllales; family Caryophyllaceae; genus Silene; species Silene latifolia. Next base: position 7,974 of record LHUT01004543.1, read on the forward strand.
GGGTTGGTTTGTCCTTAAGCTTGACCTTGAAAAGGCCTTCGACAGACTTGAGTGGGACTTTATTAGAACCTGCCTTCTTGAGGTCAACATCGACCCTGACACTATCTCCCTTATCATGAGCTGTATCACCACGGCTTCCGCTCAGGTTAACCTTAATGGTACCGCTCTTGACAATTTTCTTCCCTCCAGGGGTATCCGACAAGGCGACCCCCTCTCTCCCTACATTTTCATTATTTGTATGGAGGCCCTCTCCCGTCTCATACATCAGTCTTGTCATGACAACGATTTGACCCCTTACCCCCTCGGGAAATGGGGAGCCGCTTTCTCCCATCTTCTCTTTGCTGATGACATCCTCGTCTTCGGAAGAGCTTCTGAGAAGAATCTCTGTGCCCTCCAAGACACCATTCTGTCCTTCTGCTCCGCCTCAGGCCAAAAAATTAACTGCCTCAAAAGCAAAATCATTTTCTCCAGGCACACCTCCCCCTCTGATGTCCACCTCTTTGAGGATGCCTTAGGCATCAAAAAAGCTAACAACCTTCGAACCTACCTTGGCTATCCTCTTCACGGTAAAAAACCTAAAAGAGCTAATCTCCACTTCATCCTCGACAACATCCAAACCAAACTTGCCAACTGGAAATCCCGCTTTTTATCCAAAGCTGGGAGAATCTGTCTCATCAAATCCACCCTCAATGCCATTCTCAGCCACACTATGCAGTGCATTCGCCTCCCCTCCTCCATTCTCCGCGACATTGATAAAATTACCAGGAGCTTTCTTTGGTCTAGCCAGTCTTCTAGGAAACTCCACCTTGCCAATTGGGATCTTGTTACCCTTTCCCTCTCCTTGGGTGGACTGGTTATTAAGGCCGCCAAGCTGCACAATGATTCCCTTTCCACTAAACTGAGCTGGAAAATCCTCCTTGACAAATCCTCCCTTGCTGCCAAAGCCTTACACAGTAAATACCTTACCCCCCGTCCCCGTTCTTTCTTCTATGGCTCCCATATTTGGAAAAATGTGGGAATCGGGTGGGGCTTCCTCAAAAATAATCTCACCTGGTCTATTGGAGATGGCTCCACTATCCGGTTGTGGGATGATCCTTGGACCAGTCTGGGGCCTCTCCGGGCTGTCATCACTGGCCCTCTTAGTTTTACTTCCTCTTCGGCGAGACTTTGCACCATCATCACAAATGGTACTTGGTCCTTTGACTCCCTCGACTTTGAGCTCCCCGACCATATTACCCAGACCATTCTCTCAATCCCAATCCCCTTCTCCCCTCGAGGTGACATCCTCTCCACCTCCCTCGCCCCCAAAGGCAAGTTCTCTGTGGGGGACACCTACCACCACCTCTCTGGACCCCCAATCACCCCCTTGCCACCCACCCCACCTCTCTCCCCGGACTTGTCCTGGCTGTGGGACCTCCATACTCAATGATGTATCACTTTCATATATACTTTTATAGCTCCCTTTACATCGNCCATATTTGGAAAAATGTGGGAATTGGGTGGGGCTTCCTCAAGAATAATCTCACCTGGTCTATAGGAGATGACTCCACTATCCGGTTGTGGGATGATCCTTGGACCAGTCTGGGGCCTCTCTGGGCTGTCATCACTGGCCCTCTTAGTTTTACTTCCTCTACTGCGAGACTTTGCACCATTATCACAAATGGAACTTGGTCTTTTGACTCCCTCGACTTTGAGCTCCCCGACCATATTACCCATATCATTTTCTCAATCCTTATCCCTTCCTCCCCTCGAGGTGACATCCTCTCCACCTCCCTTGCCCCCAAAGGCAAGTTCTCTGTGGGGGACACCTACCATCACCTCTCTGGACCTCCAATCACCCCCTTGCCACCCAGCACCCCTCTTTCCCCGGACTTGTCCTGGCTGTGGGACCTTCATACCCAACCAAGGATCAAAGTTTTCCTTTGGCTCGTGTGGTGGAACAAATTACCGCACAAGGCTTCCCTCTTTGCTAGAAACATCATCTCTTGTCCTTCTTGCTCTCTCTGTCACAGTCCCTCCCTCCCTGAGGCTTCTCTTCACGTCCTCCGTGACTGCAGTTTCGCCTCTGATTTTTGGGCCTCACTTAAAGTCCCAAATTCTTTCTTCTCCCCTGACCTTCACTCCTGGATCTTTGATAACTGTAATTCCTCTTCCCCTAGCTGGAACACCCTCTTCACTTTTGCCATCTGGCGCCTTTGGCTGAGGCGCTGCGACCTAATCTTCTCCTCTCCTAACCTTTGCCCCTCTCCTTCTTTCTGCGCCTCTATTTTCTCCCAAGCCTTTACCTGGATTAGAGCCAATGACCGCACCCCCGCTGCCCCGTGCACCGGTACCACTCCCCTTGATGCCTTTAGCTTTTCTATTAGCTGGGCCCCTCCGCCGCAGGGTTGGCTTAAAGCCAACGTTGATGCGGCCCTTTCTCCCTCTTCTTGTTTAGCCAGTTTGGGGTGTGTCATTAGAGACTGTTCTGGGTCTTGGGTTTTAGGGTGGTCACTTCGCTTCCCTGGGAGCGACCCTTTCCTGTGTGAAGTGCTTGCTATCCGCGATGGGCTTTACGTTCTAGTGTCCTTGTGAACAATGTTTTGATTGCGTCTGATTGTCTGGATGCCGTTAACTCTATCTTGCAGTCTACTGCCCCTTGTGGTCCTTATACTAACATCATCCTTGAGTGTAGGGCCGTCTTGCAGGACTCTCCCCATTTGAAGCTGATTTTTGAGA
>LHUT01004546.1:11431-21935 GCA_001412135.1 Silene latifolia subsp. alba
TCTTAAATCCACCCAAAATAAAAAGTAGGACAACATAAATAGGATGGAAGAGGTATTTGACAAACAATTTTATATCGTACACACTATCCCATGCAATGTTATCATGATCGAGATTCTATTTTGGATCGATGGAGTAGGTTGAATCGAATCCGTTGAATCGAATCATAGGATCGTAAGATTCTACAAACCAACTAAATATAGATTCACTTGGTAAAAACAAAAAAAATTTAAAATCAAAATATATACTTATTAATATTTATCCATAAATTATTGATAATTAATAAATATATTTTTACAACTTATATAAGTAAGTTTCGGATTTTATAATGTCATTATATAAATTATATATTTATTCTTTTATCATAAAACCGGATCGTAGGATCGTATTATGATCCCACCACTAGAAATTTTCAGACGAATAGGATCATATGATTCTACAACCATAATAGAATCGTAAGATCTGAGATCGGTCCAACGTTTTTAGATCATAAAATCATAGTATCAAATCGGGTTTCTGAGAACAATGATCTCATGTTTTCTTATCCATTCCAACGCATCTTTTTCCCACTCGGTCAAGAATTAAAAAAAAAATGGATAAGGGGTAATAACCAAACAAGTGGGAAATGTTACAAATTTACAGAGCTGGGTGCCAATTTCAACCCCGGCTCATATAAAGAAAATCGACACCAATATACAAAACTGGGAGAACTTCAACTAAAAGAAGGTACATTCCTTCCTCCCACTATTCTCCATTTGACCCTACTCTACAGTTATTTCAAGTATACTAGTGAGTCGGGGTTTTCTGTATGTCCTTAAAAGCAACGAAGAGCAAACAACACTAACAGAAGAGAGAGCCATACAAGCACCAGCAACCCACGGCGGCAACATGAACCTTATCCAAGGATAGAAGACGCCTGCTGCAATCGGAATGGCTATCACATTGTACGCCATAGCAAAGACGTAGTTCATTCGAATACGCAAGAATGTTTTCCTTGATAGATCGATAGCCGTTATGACATCTTCCAAATTGTTTCTCATCAGGACATAATCTGCAGCCTCGATGGCTACATCGGTTCCCGCCCCTATGGCCATACCTACATCGGAGGCAGCAAGGGCAGGAGAGTCATTTATGCCGTCACCCACCATTGCTACTATGCTTCCGTCTTTTTGGAAGGAGCGAATTACTTCCGCTTTTCCTGCTGGCATTACTTCAGCTCTTACATCATGTATACCAACCTGCCAGATGAGTTAAATGATTTAGTCTGATCTGCCTTTCTGCTTTTTTGAATTTAAATTAACTCTTGTTTAGTTGCATGAGACGGCAAGGGCTCAATGGGTTGGATTCATATGAAAACCATCTTAGGTTTAAGTAATACTCATCACACAGAGGCAATTTATAGGGGATTGGAATACTAAAATATATGGGTGGTGCAACTAGAACAATTTGTAAAATTCTTAGAACCAAAAATTCTTACTCCACATATCGCCATTTATATTATCCATATTTGACTTCGGTGCTTAAAAAACTGCCGGCTACGACCTCTTTGTTCACCTTGTATACGATAACTACAAACTCTTTCGAACTAATAACTAAGAAATACGAAGTAATAGTCAAACATGATAAATTTTAATAAAATGTAACTGCATAAAGACTCCCTCCTCTAATTCTTAGAAACTGGCCCATTTTTAATTTGCGCCATGTTCTTAGAATTGCCCCATTTCCATTCTGAGTATGCTTTAGTTGGTAAAACCACACTACTTAATCGGTATGAACGACCTACACATTCACAACCTAAGAATATGTAGCATTTCCAAAGAATTTAAGGGTATGATTATTGGTAAGACTCTCCAAAGTCTTAAGGCTCTGCCACATCAGTTTTCTACTAACTTTTATTATTTCTTTATTGTTCAGACTCACCTCAGGCTTACCTCAAACTTTATACATTATCAGTCAGACCCACCTCAGACTCTACTTTTTCACTTTACTTGAGAAAATGTGGGGTTTAAGAAAAAAAGAACAAAAATAATATAACACTTGTCATTCTTTCATTGGATGTCTTCTTTTAATAGNAAGAAAAAAAGAACAAAAATAATATAACACATGGGTTTTTTTCATTGGACGTCTTCTTTTGAAAGTGGGGTCAAGACTCATGTAGAGTCTTAAGTTGAGTCTTGGATTTCCAAGACTCAACTTAAGACTTTGTCAAGACTAGGGTAGATTACTGGTAATCTTGAGTGAGTCTTGTCTCAAATGGAAAATTTGCTATAATAATCCCACGAATATCATTTAGGTACACTTTTTAAGGTATAATGACCAAAGTGTCCTAATAAAAACTACACAACTACAAAGCTTACCATTTACTAATAAACAAAACAAACACAAACAAAAACAAAAAAAACACTGTGATTGATTTCTATGACTATTTTTACGGCGAATGTTGAAGACAAAAAATGTATTAGTCGAATTGAGGGTATTAACGAAGGTGACGATGGAAGAACTAGATGATGAAGATGTAAATGAAAAAAAATTGAGGTTGGACGTGTTGACAGAAGTAGGTAATGAAGGTGGGGAGATGAGCAATGAATAATGGAGAGAGGGAGCCACAACGGAGGTGGCAGTATTAGTCTTTCAAAACCTTATCCATCATCCAATTTTCCATAAGAAGTTGTCATATGTTAACTGTGGTGTGATCTTTCACCTTCCATGAATTTTCCCTGAATAAAGTATCTCCTCCATCCATACCCCGCTATATTAAACGATCATAATACTAACTTCAATCTTATGGACGTGATTATGTGAAATAGATTTTTATGTGAATGATGTATGCGTACCACCACAATAGTGGAACAATGCAAGCGAAGTACTCCGTACAAGGTTATGCAACCGTAAATCAGGAAAGTATTACATACCTCCTTAGCGACAGCTTGAGCTGTACGCCAATTGTCCCCCGTGACCATTACAGGTCGTATGCCCATCTTACCAAGCCCCTCCACCACAATAGCAGCTTCTCTCTTTAAAGGATCTGCTATTCCTAGAACTCCAATAAGAACACCATCATATGCAACAAGTACTCCTGTTTGTGCACTCTGCTCTAGCTCCACCATGACATCTTCAACCAGTGTTGGTATATTCATGCCATTTTCAGTGAGCAGCTTCCGGTTTCCAATCTAGCAGTGGAGTCAAATAAATGCTCAAGACAATGCCAAGAAGCTGCTAGATATGGCAAACAATTAAAAACACGAGAATAGAGCTCACCAAAACACGTTTTCCATCTATAGAACACTGAACTCCTCTCCCAGGCACAGCAAGGAAATCTGCAACATCCAAAAGCCATCCAGCATATCTGAAATCATTGTCATCATTCTGTTTATTCATGGCTTCAGATGGCTCAAAGAAGTTAAAATGTCGGGCATATTCAACCACTGCTTTGGCCAACGGATGTTCACTACTAGCCTGTACCATAAATAAACACTATCAATATCAAAACTTGAAAAGCTAGAATTGTGAGACCTTGATGCATGTGTTTCCTTCAGCCCAACATATCATAGTATTAAATCTCTGAGACTTGAAAATGGATTCGGTCATTTCAGCCTGATCTCGACCATTGCACTATAAATATGGTGGATATAGCTTTAAAATGGGGTCACATTGACTGTCAATATTTTACTAAATCAGTCACAATGGGTGCTATGCTGCAGCCAATAATATTTAATACAATACTACGTAGCTGTCATAACCCCCACTCCCCTGAAAAAAAAAATAAAGGAAAAAAAAACGAGAAAGAGGCGAAGACGGTGATAGAACTCATTAGCAAGGCTACAAGAGAAAGCGCACCTCAGCAGAAGCCACCAATGTAAGAAACTCGCCACGGTCCATGCTAGTGAATACTTTAACAGTTGTAACAGAGGCTTTTCCTTGTGTTAGTGTTCCTGTCTTGTCAAAGATGACATACTTAACCTTCTGAGCCCTTTCCAATGCATCTCCGCCTTTTATAAGAACGCCATTTTTGGCACCAACCCCAGTTGCAACCATAACAGCTGTAGGTGTAGCCAAGCCTAATGCACAAGGGCAAGCAATGACCACAACTGATATAGAGAACATCAGAGCAAATACAAAATAATTGCCATCTTCTGACAGCCAGCTTTTAGGATATGCTCCAGCAACACCAGCAATGTACCTGGAATCATTATGGAAGAAAGGAAACAAAAAACACAATTACTGTTGACATATAGAACGGCAATATTTCGAAGTTGCATACAATACCTGCAACCATGAAAAGAATGTACAAAGCACCAAACAATGACTCACTAACCAGCCCAAAAATGTCATCAACGCCATACCCACCACTGTAGGAACAAATATGCTTGCAACCTGTGGTAAATAATACAAGTTCAATTACTTATACAGAAGAGGATCAAACATAGGACAGTTTAGTTGGCAAAGGGAGGGGAAAAATGTGCATTTTGAAAAATAAAAAGGCCCAAATATATCAGCACAAAAGTAAATAAATCCACAGGGCAGTTCTTGAATTCATTGAGACATGCATTTTATTAAAAAGAATATTAGATTAGACTAAATAGGCAGTCAAACTTCTGTGATAGCCACAATCAGTTTCAGCAATTTGTGCATTCAAGAACAACATACGAGAAAATGGGAAAAATAAAATGTACAGGGAAACCTTCAGCGCTGGTTCCACTGCTCCAACTTAGCGGTATGTCACTTGGCATTCCAAATAGTGCTCAAGAGTGATTGGAGCTTCAATCTAGGGATCCTATGGGGCCTATGATGACATTGATTTAAATTCCAAAGTTCCCGAGATTAAAGTTCTGTATAGATACAATCTTTCATATGTTGGGAAGATTTTAACTTGTCTAGTAAGAGGAAAAACGGATCCCTCAATTCCCTTCCATCCAACAGAGGACAACTGAAAGTCCGTCCATTGCCTGATAGAAAAACGGGAAGCTGGACATGGGCAGAGGAAAATAAAATTTACGGTCACCTCTTCTGCATGCACTTAATGAGCGGTTCATCCTTATTAAGAGATCAATTAGGACTTAGTTGTGCCAGAAAGATTACAAACAGTATAAAACCTAAAGGTTGGACTCGAAGATTTCTTTCAATTTCAAATAAAGTAATTCCTATTTAGAAAATTGGCCAGAAATGCACAGAGCTATAAAAGAAAAAAGGAATCTGAGACTCTACTCTCTACTTCCCCTTAGCGGCCTAGCTAAGAGGCTTCCATGGTATTCAGCATGGGGAATAATACCATGGGGAAGAAGGTAACATCAACTGAGTTCGTCCACTTACGACCCTAGGAGCAACAAATATGCATGTCCAAAAGAGGGGGTCGGCATAACTCTGCTAACATGAATCATCATTCTTGGAAGTGAAATTAATGAACAAGAGTAGGAGGAGGAGGAAGAGAAGAAAAAAAAAAAACAGAACAGAACTACTAGTCACAATAATGATGTCTACATCCAACATTATGTAAGAAGTCTATAAAAACTGGGAAATAATAATGAGAAGCATAGGCACAATATCAATCCATAAAATAAAGAAAGGACGCTTACAAAGTCCGCAAAATGTTGTATTGGGGCTTTAGACATCTGTGCAGTCTCAACTAAGTTTATTATTTGGCTCAAAACTGTGTCAGATCCGACTTTTGTAGCCTCAACATGAAGTACCCCATGCAAATTCATGGTGCCCCCAATCATAGGTGAATCGACTTCCTTTAAGACAGGGACAGATTCACCAGTGACCATACTTTCATTGACATAGCTTGATCCCCACAACACTACACCATCTGCGGGAACCTTAGTACCGGGCAGAACCTTTAACAGATCACCAGGTTGAATCAGCAAGGCGTCTATTTCTCGCTGTCCAATGCTCTTTCCACCTAAAAAAAGTGGAGTATGTAAGAAAATAAGCATTAATGAAACTAGGTTTTGATAACACGCGCCAAAAAGTGCTTCTAGTATTACTATACACAACTATACCTTTATCTTTCACAAGCAGCAAAGCTGTAGCAGGCGCAAGCTCAACTAGCTTCTTAATAGCATCAGAAGTTTTTCCCTTTGCCAGTGTCTCCAAATATTTCCCCAAAAGAACAAAAGTGATTAGCATGGCACTCGTTTCAAAATATGTTGGAGACCAGAAACCAGTTACAGCACCGTAAAATAGTGCACAAACAGAGTAAAAATAAGAAGCTGAAGTTCCCAACGCAACCAAGACATCCATGTTTGTTGCTCCGCGCCTTAGTGCTTTACCAGCTGCCACATAGAAACGTTTTCCAACACCAAATTGAACAAAACTCACCAAAACCCACTTCAGCCAATCTCTCATTAAGAATGGGCCACATCGCCAAAGAAGAAAAGGATATAACACAGGCACATGGGGGCATATTTTTATAAGAAAAACAGGAACCTGGGATTACGAAGTAAAAAAATTAAAAAAGATTATAAGTTACTGAACAGTAAGGCAGTAAGCATATATGAATAGTCAAAATAAGAAAACAATGAATACATGAAAATAATAACACATATGTGTGTATATTCCACGCTGACAGTTGCTACTCACTCAAATACACAACCATTAGGACCTATGGCTGGCATAATACATAACACTGCTAATTTGACTAATCTAATAAACTCCACAAAGGTACAAAGTAGAATTTTAATTCCACGTTGACCGTAGCTAATCACTCGAATATGCAACCATTGGACCTCATGCTGGCATAATACTACCTACATTTTTTTTCTTTTCTTCCCATTTGACTTTTTGGTCAAGATTGCTATATTCTGAGCTTAAATATCCTAAAAACTATAATGAATTGGCATATGCTACTAATATATTTATATTTACCATTCTAAGGGCTTTCAAAAATTATATTTTCAACAAAAAAAAAAGATTATAAATGCACTACAAACATGATCAAACTGTCAAAGTATCGCATTGAAGACCATGGAAGAAACAAAAAAATGGAGGGAGTACATAGCACTGCTAATTGACTACTCTAAACTTCACAAAGGTACAGAGTAGGATTTTTTATTTAACACGTGGTGATGATTGAGCACCTTAAACAAAGAGAGCTCCGGCACAAGCACACACCAACTTCTGGAGTTCTAATATTTCACAAAAACGTAACAAAAACACTGAAATCTTCCAGTCACATCTTTACTTCAGGAAAACCCTAACCTAACATAGTAAGCAGAAACTAGGTCACAAGTACCCCTGCACTGAGTTATATATGTCTACCGGAGCTTTAGACATAAATCAAGCACATCTGCTTAGGACTATTTTGCTTAGGACATGTATCCTGACTGCAGGGAATGTAACAGTAAGAATTTCCTAGGAAAGTAAACTCACTGCAATCAGATAATACCTGCTTTCATAGCTTTCTGCTAGGGTCTATGTGGGTTGAGATATAATGGTATCATTGGTATCCGTAGGTTTCAATTCTAGACGACACAATCACAAACCATACTACCATCTTTTCGACGAACAAAAAAAAAACAGGGAAGAGAGAGAGAGAGAGAGAGAGAGAGAGAGAGAGAGGGTGCGGAGGCAATTTAAAGAATACTCACACTGAGAAAAACACTGGTTGTAAAAAGCTGGAACATCTTTGACGATTCCTCCAAATTTTTTGACGTCATTCTTGTAAGAGGGTTTTTCACTCGTATTTTAAATAGGCCACCACTTGCCTCATCAATGGCATCAACCAAAGACCTCGAACCAATTACTTCAGAATCAAAGCAAACTTCCAGCTCTTTTGATGTCCTCTCAAAACTGAACTTTCGAACACCTTTTATATGGCAGAGCAAGCCTTCCAAATACTGGGGGTCCACCTCACTTGAAATCCCTACAACTTCAAGAATTATTTTACCCTGCTCACTACTCTGTACAAGAGAGCCGTCAAAGCCAGCATCTTCAATAGCATTTACTATATCATCCTTGTTGATAACAGTAGGATCATATTCAACCTCTCCTAAATTAGTAGTAAGGGAAACAACGGCTCTGACAACCCCGGGAAGTTCCTTTAGAACACCTTCAACAGACATCACACATGCAGCACAGGTCATACCCCCTATATTGAACTGGCCGGTCAAAATTTTATTAGGAGCTGTCTGAGAAGATTTTGCTTCAGGTAAAATTTCAGCTTCAAACCCAGCATCTTCTATTGCAGCTTTTATATCCTCATCCTTCAAAGAGAAAGATGTAAATGGTATCAGGATTAGCAACTCAGCTTACAGCAAAGTGAAGAGAATTTACATCATGAAGTAGTTTTGATTCCAAAAGAAGCAAACGATTTAGCATCATAAAGACCATGGGCATCACATGAGATTGATAGATATGTCAACTGGATGAGAATGTACATCCTTTAATATTAATTTTATTTTTAATCATGTCTACCACGATCTAGAACAAATTTAAGGTTATAACAATCTACTGATGTACCTGCCCACCCGTGGGACTCCCAAAGAAGGGAATGAATGAAGGTGAAATATGATATAGATGAAGTGAACAAAAGCAGAAGATTCACATTCAAATAATACTCAGTCGGTTTGTCCAAATGATACCAGGAAATATACTCCCTCCGTCCCGGTCATTTGTTGTCCTTTGGTTTTGGCACAAAGACCAAGGAAAGAGGAGATGACCAATTACTAAATGACATGTGGATGAAATTTAGTGTGAAGGATCAAATTGTTCATCAAATGCAATCCTAAAATAGAAAGGACAACAAATGATTGAGACACCCCAAAATGGAAAAGGACAACAAATGACCGGGACAGAGGGAGTATCACACAGGCAATATTAAGCATTGCTAAGTAGTTACTATAGTTGATCTGATAGCTCGTAGTTTGTTCATGTTGGATACCAGCCAGCATTTAGGTATATACTGTAGCCATCTAAATTATATTTTTCCCAATATGAACAAATTATTGGCTATCAGATCAACTATAGTAACTAGTTAGCTTATTTATTTATCCAAGTTCAGCGAAGGGTGTATGGAATTATGCATCAACCAGATGAAAGAGCCGGAAAACTGGAATCTCTAACACAAGAATCAGCATAGCGTTTATCGCCATTGGCCAATGAAAGAGCCTCACGTTAGTTATATGAGAGACTAGAGAGGAAGGCAGGCAGCCTTTGTCTAAACCAGATTATCCTTGAGTTAACCTTTGCCTAAACCAGATGTAACTAGCAACGTTTACGTAACTAAATTAAATTAAGAGGCAACCAATAGAAGTAGAGTATAAGTTTGCTGAAGCAAAGTATTGAACTACACAATTGGCGCATCCTGGACGGTTTGAAAAGCATTTGCCGTAACCTGAGCTCAATTTCATTAGCATACAACAGCGACAGCATAACCCTAGTACCTTGTTTTACAAGATTAGACAGCTGTTACAGAGTGAGTGTATATTAAATAAATAAGATGATGTGATCAAACATCTGGAATGAATATAAAAATGGAGACAAACCTTGAGTAAATCTGGATCAAAAACAACAGAAGCTTGATTCTGCAACAAAGCAACGGAAGCTTCATGAACACCGTGAACAGAGCGAAGAGCAGATTCAACCGAGTTTGAGCAGGCAGCACAGGTCATCCCACCAACATTCACTTTAATTTTCCTGCTATTTCCGCCGCCTCCTCGGTTTTGGATATCAAAATCATCAAGAAGGCGGACGTCCTCAAGGTGTCCTGATTCCAGGTCATCGCCGCCGGAATACGCCGGCGTCAATTGTACGTCTCTGACGCTCAGCGACATGGTGGGACCCCACAGCGATGACGAGGAAAGAGCTAAGGGAATACGGTGCGTTTCGTTTAATTAGGGAGGAATTTGATAGAATTATACGGAGTGATTATAAATAATAATTGAAATTGAAATTGAGAGAAATGCGGAGGATAAAGGATTTATTATAAATGAGAAAATAATGGAGCGAATTGGTAAACGGCAGGTGAGACGAAGGGAAAACTCCGTATGTGTATGTATATGTTATTGACGAAAAGAATGGGTAAAGTAGACGTTTATGGAAGTCTGACTAGAGACTAGCAACTGTTTTTGCTTCTTGTGGATTTCTGATTGTACTACCATCTTTGCTATTTTGTACTTCATATAATGCACTAATGGCGTACGTAATCCCTGACATTTAACCCAACCCGGCCTCTTTGTTTATTTATCTTTAACCAGGTCGTTTTTAATCCACTTAACTCGTTTAACCTAATAAACTAATAAAATAAACTAAATTTTATACTCATATTATCCCACAAATGATGAACAAATTTGCTTACTTTTCAGTTGTTTGGTTGAATTATTAACTCAACCAAATTTTAAATAAATGAGTTATTCGTGTCGAATTCGTGTCAAATGAGCTCAACCCTAATCCGACCCAATTAAGGCCATGTTCTTTCTGGCTTATTTTCAGCTCACTTCACTTCAGTTCAGTTCAACTCACTTCAGTTCAGCTCTACTAAATTCAGCCAATTTCAATTTTGCGAATCTT
>LHUT01004547.1:0-13998 GCA_001412135.1 Silene latifolia subsp. alba
ATTGCACCTAAAACCACTCGATCGAGTAATAAATCACTCGATCAGGTGGGTCTTGACTTCAGCAGCTACAATTCTCGTTAGTTTGACTTTGACTTGTCCTTTTAGCTCCCGAAACACCTTCACGCATCCCAAGACAGCTATAATTCCCGCTCCAAATCTACTCTTTCTCCAAATGCATGCTAAACGGACGGTAATTGGCTTGATTTCCGCTACTTTCTGGTTCATTCCTGCAAATAAGACAAAATAACCCAAAGTAGCATATTCGGGGCATTTCGTAGCGTAAAACCACGATAAAAGCATAGAAATACGTGCATAAAATAGGCTAAAAAGACTATATAAAATGCACGTATCAAATACAATCAACAACAATACTTATCATATCAATTAAATCACAACATCGCAACTTAAATCAATTATGCAATCGACTAATTAAGTGGGAAAACCCTACCTTTTTGCTATTCCATGAAAGCGCATCCAATAACTAGCCAAGCAAGACTCTGCGATGAATCCTACAAATAGCAATCACATCCTATTACTAGACCATTCGAGACCTACTGAAAGTTGACGACAAAACACAAACTCACCTTGAGACGCGGACCGATGCCGGCAACGACGACAACCCGACTCGACGAATTCCAGCATTAACTATCCCCCTTCTTGGGTTAGTGTCAAGGCCAAGTGAGAGAGTGTAGGGTGATGGGAGATAAGTGGGGGGGAGAGAGAGAGAGAGAGAGAGAGAGAGAGAGAGAGAGAGAGAGAGCGAGAGAGAGAGAGAGAGAGAAAGACAGAGAGAGAGAGAGAGAGATTAGGGTTAGAAAGAGAAAAGAACCGTAAAAAAGTGAGTTACATTTTAGACTCCGCGTTTTATAATAACGCGTTGACTGACGAGGTACTCGGTCGAATATAGACATACTTGGCCGAGTACGCCCTACTCAGTCGAGTATCTCAGTTACTCGGCCGAGTAACCCTAACTAGTTTGAGTAACAAGCTACGTTGATCAACTAATCTCTCCCGTATCCCTTGCTAAGGCTCTCCTTTGGTCAGTGGGTCGGTCAACGGGTCCTTCAACAGGGCGGGTACTACATGATGTCGTGACACTACATGATGTCGTGACACCACACGAGTCCCTCCATCTCAATCCATAAACGTGCAAGTCCTCCTTGGAGTGGGAAACTCCAAGGCCAAGTATGACATGTATTTATGTGTATCAACAATCACAACAACAAAGAGGCTCATGACTCCATTGAATGGACTTTTATTGAGCAAATGTTGTCCGCATTACAGTTCCCTGAGAAAATGATCAGATGGATAATGGTGTGTATATCCTCTCCTTAGTTTACTTTGTCATTAAATGGCTCCACATTTAGATATTTTCAAGTCAAAAGAGGGATAAGACTGTGGGACTCATGTCCCCTCTGTTATTTACTATCTGTATTGAATATCTAAGTAGAGTTTTGAAGGAAGTGACAGCTAACCTTGGTTTTACTTATCATCCTCTGTGTATAGCACTCAAGTTAACTCATATGTGCTTTGCAGATGATTTGCTTATATTTTACAGGGGGATACGGAGTCCATAATTGTTATTCGTAGAGCTTTTGCAACTTTTTTAGCTGCATCTGGGTTAGAAATGAATAATGACAAGTCTGAAATCTATTTTAACGGAATGAGAGGTGAAGAGGTTGGTTATGTTTTTAGAATCTCTGGCTTCAAAGAAGGAGAATTCCCTTTTAGATACCTAGGGATTCCCATTTCTTATAAAAAATATGGTTGTTGGGGATTGTACTAAACTAGTTGAGAAGGTTATTGGGAAAATTAGAGGCTGGGGTGCTAAGAAGCTCCGCTATGCTGGGAGGAGATTGGTCCTAGTTCAAACTGTGTTATCTCAACTTAATACATTTTGGGCCAGAATTTTTGTGATTCTTGTTACTCATTGACAAATCTCAAACATTTGCAGAAACTATCTATGGGCAGGATTTGATTAGTATAGTAAAGCACGTATTGTTATTTGGGAGGCTGTATGCATGGATAAGAGGAATGGAGGACTGGGTATTCTTAATTGTAAGCTTTGGAATATAGCCATGATTGGCAAATATACTTGGTGGTTGGCTGTTAAGAGTGATCACCTGTGGATTAAATAGGTGGATCATGTTTATATGAAGGGCATGGACTGGTTTTCATACAAGCCTACCATAAGCACTAGTTGGACATGGAGGAAGATATGCCAAGTGAAGGAGAGGATGAAGACTGGTTATAATGATGTTGTCTGGTGTGATAACAATGGACAATATACCGTGGCTAGTGGTTATAAATGGTTACATGGGGATATGGAGAAGGTTACCCGTAACCCATTATCTAGAATAGAGTAAATGTGCCTAAACATTTATTTATTATCTGGCTAGCTATTCAGGGTAGATTGTGGACAAAACACATGCTTGTTTCGTTTGGTATCATATCTGATGGCATTTGTGGGCTGTGATATGTGTCAGATGCATGTTGAGGATCATACTCATCTATTGTACACATGTGCTTCCAATTATTCATTTCCCTGATCAAGGAATTCTGGAATGGTGTATTTAGTGGAGGTGTCAACCTCTGATGAAGAAGTACATTGTTTGTGCAGCAGTGTGTGCCCTGATTTATCATATTTGGAATACAAGGAATGTGTGTCGTGTAAAGTGCAAGTTGAAGACTCCTGGTTCAGTCATCAAAGCTGTCAAAGAAAGCATCCACGCACGTTGTAAGGAAAGGAGATGTTTGTCAAAATTTAAGTATAATTCTTGGAACCCATGGGTGTAATAGAATGAGATCAGGCTTTTATTCATGTTTATGTACTTGTAGGCTTGAACAGTTGGACTGATGTAATGGTGGCTTTTTTTTATTAATATTATATTCACATTTCACCAAAAAAAAAAATCACAACAACACTTCAAGATAAAATCCCCCATTAACATGATTTAATGCAATCCCAACAATTCCAACAATCCTCTGAGACACAATTATCCAACCACATGTTATAATACAAATCCAACAATTATGTAAGACTAACAATAACAAGAATGACATATGTAATCATTCATATGAGTAAGCGTCCAGATTACCAAAATCGAGTAGGGAAACCCTACCTTTTAGCAACTCCGTAAGCAACTCGAAACAACCAAGAATCCGTCTCACAAAATCGTCACATCCTATATGAGTCACATAGTTACCATCACAACACATCATATACTTTTTTATTATATAAAATCCCTTATTAGTACCCTTTTATTGCCTATAATATTAATTATAATTAATAATTAACATGACCAATAAAAACCTCCAAAAGTTAGGGTTTGATAAAAGAAATAGAAAATATGAGATCTTGACTTACAAGGTTAAAAGAGGAAAGAGAAAGGAGTAAGATCTTCAAATCCATGCTCATACACCATGGGTGGAGGCCAGGGAGAGTTTTAGAGATAATGAGACTTTAGAGAGAGAGAGAAGGAAATGATTTAGGGTTGGATGGATTCTAATCACGAGCATAGGTTATATCACCATTGAATATGTCCACTCGGTCGAGTGTCGGTTCACTCGGCCGAGTGCACCTCACTCGGTCGAGTATAACTCATACTCGGCCGAGTGCACTCTACTCGGTCCTCCCAGCTCACACTCGGTCTAGTGTGTACCTCCTTACTCATGATTATGACTCTTCTCAAGCCTAAAGGGTCCTCTCTCACTATACTCAAAAGGTCTTTTAGAAGTCCCAAAAGGACCGAGTATTACACTGGAACTGTTTATTTCCTTTCAGGATGCGGAAGACTGTTTGGATTTTTCCGCCGACCCGGATATAAACTGGGACAATGCGGCCATCCATCTCATAAGCCTCTAAATATCTCTTATGTTCCTGGGCTCAGGGAGGTCCGGGTTGGCGTCTATTCTTGTAGCACTGACTAAGAAGCAGAGGAATTTTTATGACTGCACGTCGAAGGTACACTTATTGGGGTTCAATTTCATCTGGTATTTTCGAAGGGACCTAGACGTTTCTTCAATGTCCCTAAGGTGCTCATATTCACTCTTACTCTTTCTGAATGCGTCTTTGACACACACTTCCACGTTCATCCCCTTATGTTCGGAGAAAATCTGGTCGGCTAGCTGACAAGGTGGCTTAGTCGTATCACCAATATTAAAAATAATCTTAAGTACGACTAAGTACTAACAATTCATGATCACTATCAAGTTACCTATGAATAAATTAAAGGCTTTTTAGGTCACAATTCAATGAGATTGATTGTAATTTAGTTGGAATCAAATATATAAAACAATTATAGGGAATCTGGTTCACAATGAATAACGCTTAGGGTATTTTAGGTCAGTTAATAAACATAGATTGACTACCTAATGGCATATGCCTGGTCGGCATGTATATGACTTTTAGTTCGACACTTAGCATCGGCTATGTCTAAGTTTTCTACTTGATTATCATAAGTCTTTCTCAGTTTGAATCCGGTCCACAATAATACTAATTCACAATACTAACAAGTTAGTCCTAGCCAGTAATCAACATACTAGATTTATAATAGGTAATCAAGCGATAGACTTTCTAACAATTAACAGATTAATAATCCTTAATATCTATTCATCGATCCCCTTCTCTATAGGAACGAGATTAGTTACTCATAATAATAACAATAATAATAAACAAGATAATAGAAGACATAGTTGAATAACAATAATGAATAATAAATAAAGATTGAATACTGAATGAAGAACGATTAGAATCCGACTACAAAGAACGAAAGTAGAGAAAATTAGGGTTCTAATGTTATACATAATGTAAAAGTGTAACAAAATGAATAATGGTTCGTAACTCTTTAACCTAGTACGATGTTAAGAGTATTTATACAACACATTTATTATTTCCAAAAAACCGGGTTAATCTTGAAATTACACCCCACTCAAACGAGTAGGGATAAGTGGTTTACTCGTTCGAGTCACCGGGCTAGATCGAGTAACTGCTACTCGGTCTAGTTCTTCTCAGTTATTCTCTTCCTAGCTTGATTCTTCTCCTCTTTACTCATTGCCTCCTTGTACGTATGCAATCCATCCATTTAAACTCCAAAATAGCTTATAACCTACAAAATAGGAGAACAAAGCGGGAGAAATAATATTTCACAAAATACAATGCATTCGACCATAATAAGCACGAACAATGACATAAAATGCATTGTAATGAAGTATAAATAGCATATAAAATACACTTATCAAACTCCCACAAACCAAAACTTTGCTTGTCCCAAAGCAAATTACCTAGACCCATATAGGAAAACAAACTAATAGAGTGGTTAAGCTCAGAAGTAATCAGACATGCACATAAGAGTTTCATAGAAGCTTACATCTATAACAAAGCATGAAAACTAGGAAAATGCAACTCGGATCCCGAGATGTGACATGATACTGTAGACATGACCAGGGATGAAGTTAGGGTAAGATAATGACCCGAGCCGCTTTTTACCTCGTTCATGTCTTTACTCATCCATCATTCGATATTTATTAGGACTTCTAGATTAGATTATATACGAAACATACAGATTAATAATTTTTTATGTAATTATTAAATTATACATTTTTTTTCAAAAGACTTACACCATGTTTTATAGAGCGTTTTTTTATACGATAAATAAATCAAAAACATAAATGATAATAGACATTCTATTCTAGACACGGTGAGACTAAAATCGTAAAACAATCACTTATGGTAATATACTCCATATTGTTTACAAAATAAGGACCATTTCCTACTAATAAAAAATGATTTCCTACTTTCTCATAGAAAAATCTTTGTTTTTTCCTAAAAATACAATAGGTCAAGGGGCGTAGAATATATATAATCTACTAATATATAGACTAAAAAAAAAAATTGAAGGCAAAAAAAAAATTAAAAGCAAAAAAGCAAAATTCAAAAGCTATCGTGGGTCGAACGCATGACCAATGGGAGATACATCACCTTTGCGTGAAACTTTTACCACTATGCTACTCAGGTAATGATGTTAAATATTATCAATGTTATTAGTTATCCTAAAAATTAGACCCGGGCCATGGCCCATTTGGCCATACCTTAGCTTGTCTCTGGACATGACGCACATTGACAATCCTCTGACATTTTAAGACTTCAAATTGTCGAATTTCTTCACGGTACACACTCATCACTCATTAAGCACAAGATGAGTATATGTAAAGAAGTAGGACACTCGCCTACTCGACATTGATATGCGCATGCAATTTAGCATGAAATCAGCCCTAATATCAACAAATAAAGCATAACCACCAAACAAGGACCATTGTACATGCAATACAAAGGTAGATAGGGACAAATGAGAATAAAGTGGTTGCACAAAGAGCGTTTGGCTAATGTGAGGGTATAAACTAGTAATCGCATACCAAAACCACACTAAAAATAAAACAATAATCCCGAATACCAACTAGAGAAATGATCCTAAACAATGACAACTTATAAGAGAGAAACAATATCCCTTCAACCATGCTTAGACCCTAGAAAATTGTTTTTCTTTTCTTTACCATTTAACAAGAAGTGATGTCTTTTTCAACTTTAACTCTTTTATTTTTCCTAATCACTTCATTTTTTTTTCATTCGTATTTCTCATTTTAAATCAACGGTTATTAGAAAATTAGATGACAATAATAAGAGGTTAAAAGAGAAAGAGCATTCAAGTAACCATACTTGATAAATCAAATGAATCTCTTGACCATATTACAAACATGTCATCATTTATCGTTAAGCCTTTGATATCAGAATATCCCACCCAACCTAATAGCAGCAATAACTGTTAACTACTAATGTATGCGACTGTCCCGGATGGATAGTTGTTTATGGACTCCAGTTACGTAGGTAATCAAATAAACATGCTAAAAGGCTCAAAGGATTTCAAAATACAGGCTGGTCCTAATCTAAAAGTTATAAGAATAAGCCATTTGAACATGTAAATCTCATAATTCAAGAAAAAACAATGTTTTTTTTCATGCACAACCACTACAAACCGTATGCAATAGAATTAAGAGAGTGACTTCACATTTATTCAATTTAACGTTACGCATGACCATAAGGAGAATTACTCATAAATCCTAATAAAATGAGATCGGTTTATAGATAAAAGCAATCTTAGAAAACTTTAAATCTTAGAATTTTGCGGTTTACCGATAAAATTAGTCAAGTCTACTCGATTGTCAACAATTGTCAAATACGGTCAAGACTCGTTCATCAAACATTTATTAACCATGAAGAAATAAAAAGTAATGTACATGAGTTTCTGATTAAAGATTCAATGCATGAACAAACGCAGTTTCATCATCGCTAACCATTCTAAACTAACTAGACTCGATAGAATAAGAACCTATTTTTTTTTTATCAATTTTCCATATTTTTTTTTTTTGGATTTTTCAATATTAAAATGCGGAAATAAACACATAACATGAAAGTAAAACACGCTACTATGACTACATCCTCCCCACACCTAAACGTCATAATGTCCTCAATGTGTCAGTATAGCTTGCATCACCAAGAGCAAAATAAGAGAACATTGATAAAAAAAGGAAGATGACAGACTAAAACACAAAAACAATATAAAAGGAAAAAAAAAGAAAAAAAAGTACCAAAAACTGCAGCTGAGCCAACTCTACATCCCCAAACCAGCTGATAATCTAGGGAATGAGTGACAACCGTCACCAAAGCAGCTACTGATAACCGTATTCTCCATCGGAGAACTTGGCTTCATCATCCGTGTTGTAATCGACACCTTTTTGAATCAAACCACAACCTAGAGTACAAATCTTATCGACTCTCCATCCTTTAAGATAAGCTTTATTAAATTTCTCTTCTCCAAGTCATCGGCCATTCAAACCACCATAGGTATGAGCATAATCGGAACCCTAAGTAGAAGGTTTTATACCATGGTCCTTGAATATGATATCGTGCTTACCATCGTAACGATAATAAGTGGGGGAGGAACATAGGATTGGAAACATAAAATGCTGTTGGTTTTGGTTGACAATGTCTTGGTTGATCTCCATATGTATCCTTCTTCGATTTTTGAAAGTGGTGGGATTATAAATAGGGGAGGTTCTAGGCTCAAGTGAGGGTACCACACCCGGTAAGCAATAGTCATCAGGAATGAGGTAGGAGGGGCATTTGTCATTACCAAGGATGAGAATCGTAGCTATGAAACAGAAGGAAGATGTACCATTCTATCATCCCGAACTTGAAATGTGTAAACATCATCATCCATCACCATCCATATAAAATTTTTGGTAAAATAATCCTCATACATAACCGGTTAAATAAGTGACATCGCATTGTATCTCATCCAATATGTCGTGGAATACTTCCTAACAATCATAGTAATAATGCCACATACCTCAATAGTTGGGGAGTCTCCTCTTGAAACCCTTTGAAGGTAAAGCATACAAGTCTAACTGCATTTATACGATAAGACGACTTCTAATCAGATTCAAGTACGAGTCAATTAACAACATCTTAGTCATGTGAGTTAAAGTCTTGTCCTCACGGGTAAACACAGTAGAAGCTAAAATATGAAATGTAATCCGATGCAAAAGATGTTCAATCCTCTATATTAGCATATCTTTCTCATTAAAAGTATCATTCTGGTTCATATAATTCCATAATTTAGAAGCAAGAAAACTAAGAGGTGGTGTGTTGATAGCATCATTAAAAACATTGAAGCTCAAGGCATCGGCTATGTCATGGAGGTCGTAGTTGTAATATTTCGTCTTTTCACTCAGTCGGGTAAGGTTTACTCGGTTGATTGCCTTGTGTCGAGTGGGTCAGGAAATGTTAGAAAGTTCCCGGAGGATTTTACTCGGTGGGTTGCATCTTGGTCACTCGGTCGAGTGGTTTCTGACACTTGGCCGAGTGAGCCGGTTCAACGGGTTTCGTCGGTTTCATTTTGGGTTGGCTGAGGGTTCTCTTATTTGTTTAAATCAGTTCTTTAATCTCATTTTAGAATCCTAATCATTTCTCAAGCCTTCCTAAACTCATTTCTAACCTTTTTAATCATCATTGTGAGAGATTTATCGCGATTATGTATCAGGGTTTCGATCTTCATCGTCATTTGCCTTTTCGTTGCAAAAGTTTAAATCTATGTTATTTAATTAGTTTCTTTTGATACTAAGCCCTATAATTGGTATTTGGGGGAGATTATTATAATATGGGTTATTTAATAAAATCTATAGTAATTATATGTGATTATAACATGTAGGTGACGAGTTCGTAAAGAAACAGTACTGATTGCTTGCGTTGATTGTTGAATGTTTTTTTTTGGTGTAATGTGAGTATATTATATATCAAAAAATAAGGTAAATACAAAGTTCCTTCTCAAAAAGCTACTATTACATGAATTTCATACGTCTTAGCCAATCTAGATCAGCAAAGCTCAATTGTAGCTTATCCCATCCCCTAATTCTAGTCTTCACCTCCTCCATGATTTGCATAGCTACCTTCTCTGGCCTAACCAACACCTTGTCCACTTTACATCTGTTTCTTTGACACCATACAAGGTATATAGCACCCATTACAACAACTGCATGTACCCCCTGCTGCACCTTTGATCCTCTCATGTTAACACACCAGTCTAGCACATTTGTCTCAAGAAGGTTACAGCTGGTCATTGTTGCAGAGAATGAATGACCTTATTGCTGTATAGACAATCAAAAAACAAATGGCTTAAGCATTCATCACACTGTCCACACAAATAGCATTTGTCATCTATCTCCATACCACACTGTACTAACTTGTCATTAGTGTTCAGAGCCTCATTAGCAAATAACCAACCCATAAATTGGTGTTTAGGTAGAACTCATGCATTCTAGATCATCTTACACCATTGAACTGTAGGTCTAGTATCCTTGAGCCATTCATAGCACCCTGAAGGAGTATACCCATTCACCTGAACACCCCATTTCCCATCAACTATTGTGCCCTTTGGAAGTGTCGCACCTCCTGATGCGCCTCTTCCCGAGTTTTGTTTTCTGCTAATTTCCGCGGAGGATCTTTCCTATTCTCGCTTTAGTTAATATTTCCTATTCCTATTAGAATTTATTTGGTGAATTCGGAATTTTTGTTTCCTTATCAAATTTCTACTCCTGTTTCGCTGCGGATTCCTATTCCAATGCGGGTTCGCTTTTCGAGGCGACATCGTCATTTCATATTTCGTCACACAAACACACTTACTCATTTCATTTCATTTTGGGGAATCATTTCGCTCCCTCCTCTCGCCACATTTTTATTTTACTTTTTACACTTACACATTTTATTTATTTCTTTTTTTAGGGGGAAGCACTTCTGTTGTCCGTCGCGCGTCGAGTCATTTTTGCTCACTATGGGGCACTTTTTTTCATTTTTTTAACTTTTATTTATATATTTTTCGACTTAGTCAAGTTGCATTTTAATTTGCTACATATGTTTTGCTTGCGATTTCTACGTGAATTTCGGCAGCATGACGGCGTAAACCGCCAATATGCCAAACCTGTTTCCAAGCTAACATGCAGGTACGATAGAGTTTACACCCATGGCTCGTAGGCCATCATATATACACAGAAAAATGTAAATATAAATATCGAAATTCGAGCTTTTGTCCGAAAGCAAAGTACGAATGGTCAAATATACAAGTCTAGCTTTGACGACCAGCCAAACGACCACTCAAGCCTGCCACCATGGCCTCATGAATGGCAATGTCAAAATCCCAAACCTCGAGCTCCCTCGACTGGCGGAACGTCTCCTCTCGCGACTTCTCCAGCTCGCACTCCAGCTCACGCTCCCTCTGAAAAGAAAGAGAGTTGGTAAATGACAGAATATAGAAAGGTAAGGCCCCAAAAGTACCTCAAAACGCTCATGTTTAACAAGAAAGGAAGGTTCATACCTGCCGTCCCGGGCCACTTGAAAGTGCCTCAGCAGCCATCGCTCGCAGACGGTTTGCCATCCTCCACAGCTCCGCGTGCCTCGATGGTGGCACCTGCATTTTCATTTTCAAAAACAAGGTTTATTATCATGTTCTTAAACGATCATCAAAAGAGGTAAGACAACCTAAACTGGGGCCTTACCCTCCTCACGACATGTTGCCACTCATCGAGTCTAGCCTTTATCACCGCCTCGGGGAAGGATGGGTTCCCCATAGACGCCGTCGTACCAGCTGGACTCGCGTACTCCAGCGTCTGAGGGAAAGCTAGGGGCTGGTCGCCCACTACATCGATCTCCTACCGAATCAAATTTGTCATTTCTAAGCTACTTTCAAAGGAAGTTATCATTTCAAGCGGCTATGTAGGAAGTATACTCACCACGATCGGCCAATCCGCCAGTCCCCTCTGCATGAACTCCGAGTACTCGAGGTCGGGAAGAAAGAGAATGTCACCACTCACTCCTGCCAAGTCAGCCACCCTCTAAGCCTCTGAAGGCTCCCTAAACATCATCCATAGAGGATCGATGGGAACCATGAAGACGTCACGAAGACACTGCCGAGCGAAACGCTCGCCCAAGTACCACACAGGTCCTATGAGCATCGTAAGAAGCAGCCTACTTGAGCTCCTAAGCCGGAGAACGTCGGACATGAAGGCTGGAATGCCAGAGTAATCCTCCTAGGATCTTGACACCCACTAAGTTAGTTATAAGGGGTCATTCATATGATCGTTATCAATTGAGAAAAAGCAAATAAAAAGTGAATACAAGGTAGAGTACTGTGGACATAGGCCACCTACCAGTGTGTGGACACGGGCCACCTACCAGTCTGTAGACATGGGATACCTGCACGCCAAGCCAATCTGTGGACATGCAGCGATGGTAAAGCCACGCTCGGTGGCATAAAAATGCTTCGACCGAATCACTTTAGATTGGTCGGTTTCACTCGATGAAGGTCTCGAAACGATGTAGAGATGTTTGGAGTCGCCACCAAGCAATTATGGGATGTCTGGAAACCGTTCGAATCCACTTTATATCTCGGGCAATCAAGGTAAAAAGCGGTGCTTGACATAGATATTAAAGATAAGGAATCGTCCCCCCTTTAGCATCCTATCGCTAAAATGACTCTCGTTGCCATGGATAAGGTCGTCCACTATCCAAAGGTTCTGAGTAAAGGGTGAGGGTACGTATTGGGAAGCCCTTTAATCGGACACCCAATCCCGCCCGCATTATCGGCCTCTATTGATCGATCGTGGTTGCTAGTGCAAAAGTTGATAAAACGGTAAATGCATGAATGCACATCCAAAAGTTTAACCTAACATGTGAAAGTTTGCTAAGTCGGTTTGTTTATCCAAATATCAAGTAATTGATATCGAGTTGGATTTAGATTGATTTGCATGCCAAAACGGAAATTAAACATCCATTTACCAAGTTCGGATTATGGTGCTTAACACGATCCATTTATTTGGAAAAGAAGTGTGTTAAATGATAAAGTGTAAAACGTAAACTTGTCAATCTGATCCGTCACGCATTCGGGTTAAGCGTAGTCGGGATCGTCCTAGACAAGTGCTAAAATTAAAGAATCAGAACAATGCCAGGCAGCCCATTAGGGCCCGGAGCCATATGGCGAGGCAACAAGGCCTGTTTAGATTTGAATTATAGAAAACAAAAGGTTCCTTGGGGCGCGAGCCATAGGGCGGCCAAGGGACCTCTCCTGATTGTTTAGGTTATGAAAAACCGTTTTAAAAGGTCGTTAAAAAATGCCTTCGTTGAAAAGCTCATCAAGACCGCTTTTATGTTTAATGATTTGCAAGTTTGAAAAGTATAATTTACAAATAAAAATGTAAAATTTGTGTGCTTAACCGTTTTTATCACCGTACTCGAATTAAATCGACATGATATTTATTTTAACCAAGGGTGATATCCATTATGGTCAAGACAAGGATGAAAATAAAATGAAATAAAAGTAAAAGAAAAATGTTTGATATGAACTAATATGTTAAGTTCATTTCTTTGTAATTAGTCAATATTTATCATCGTACTTGGATTAAACCGACATGGTATAAAGAACCAAGGATGATTATGAATATGACTAAAATGTTTGCAAATGTGATTTAGTGAGGAAAAATGTTAAGNATAAATGAGAAAAATGGTAAATAAGAGAAAAGGGTGTTAGAATACCCTTTAAAATGTATTTAACCAAATAATATCACCGAGTCACGGATTAAACCATCTTGGTATAAGGAACCAAGGGTGATTACGATTTATGGTTAAAACGTTTGTCATAAGAAAGGTGTTTTGAAAATGTTTGAAATGGTGAAAACCGTTAGAATAAATGATGAAACAAAGAAGAAAGACGCGCATGAACACATTTTTGGATTTTGACCAGAGACCCCATAAGAGGCGCGAGGTTGGTAGTGATGACTACCAGCCTCTGTCTCCAGTCAAAATCCGGTTTTGGCTCAATCGATCCATATTTTGGATCATGTTATGCATTGTTCATGCTTATAAACTCATAAAAACAATAAAGACATGAAATAAGTGAGTTGTTTACACCCTCAAACTTACATTTTATGATGTTTGCGAGGTAGACGACTTTAGAGATGGTCTTCTTGTTATGCGACTACTCGGTATCAAAAGAAGTTTTAAAGAGTGCCTTAAAAAAGGATTTTATTTTGAAAATGTGTTGAAAATATGTTTTTGAAAAACATGTTGATTAATGTGCTGAGTTGTTCGAATGGGTCGGTCGTATGCATGGCGACGGTACCAAACAAATGTGTAAGGCTTGTGTTTTCAATCAGTATCGAAAACACGTGTCAATTTGTGACTTAGGAAGTCGAGTCTAGAATTTTAAGGGAGAAAGAGGGGGCGGTCGTTCACGTGAATATTATGGTGTGTGAAGGTGGGTATTTATAGAGGATTGTGAGGTGGTAAGTCGGTTGAGTTTGCTTGGAGGCTAAGGAGGAGGCCTAAAGAGGCGCGAGCCACCTAGTGCCACAATGGGGTGTCCTGTCCTTTTCAATTTGGACGTGGCCTTTGTT
>LHUT01004552.1:0-13993 GCA_001412135.1 Silene latifolia subsp. alba
TAATATTTCATAATTATTTTGATTTAATTTAATGTATATATGTAATATATTTATATAAATATATAAGTCTCATAAAACTACATGTCTAAATAGTAAAAGTATTTGATAATTCTGTTAGTTGTGAAAAGAATTGTAGTAACATACTAACATTGGATTGGATATAGTAATATGATAGTAATCATTCATTTGAATAGTCAAACTAACAATATTAGCATCGAGCAGGAGTAGTGAAAGTAATAGAAGTAACAACGGGAGTAGTGAAATTATCTATATTAAAGCGGCAGTAGTGAAAGTAACAATAATTACGGCGGGGTAATGAAAGTAATTGTAGTAATAACGAATGTAATAACAGTAACAATACTAACAACAAAAGAAAGTATATATGAACAATTATCTAGCCAATCGATTTAAGTAAAATATTAATAGCAGGAGTAGTGAGTTTGTCTCATAATTTATTTCATCGTAATTTTAAGATATGTCTTAGAAAAATATATTAATGATAAATTTATGAGTTATGCAATTTTAGAATAGTTTTATTTAATTGAAAATAAATTCTAATGCTAAATAGATGTTGCCGGGACGGGACCGGGCACCAATACTAGTATATATATAAACCGTAAATCAGTGGACTTTAATGCAATGACATAAATATATAAAAATTCATATACTATATTATATAGTTTAGATGTATAAAGATGTTAGTTGTTTAGCATATACAAATATAATATAGTAGGTTGAGTTTGGAAACTATATCTAGGTAAATAAACAAAATTTCCAAAACATACAACTTCCATAATTCATTAGATTTGTAATTTAATTATAGTAATAATGATGAACAACTTTAAATGTTAATGCAAATATGTAATATATTATTTAAATATATAGGCCTGATAAAAATGCTCTAGCAAAAAATAATACACTAAATTTGTTAGTATTGGAAATAATTATAACAACATTAAATGTAGTAAATATGATAATAATATATCATGTCAGTAGTAAATGTAACAATATTAGCAGCGGGAGCAATGAAAACAGCAGCAGCAACGAGAGCATTAAAATTAACAATATTAAATGAGAGATTATTGAAAGTAACAATAATAACTGGGGTAGTGCTTAATATGAATAACAATGAATGTAGTAAAGTAATAGTAACTGCGGGAAAATTTTGAAAAACTAGCTAACTTATTATCAATTTTAAGAAAAATATTCTATTATTTGAATTTATATGTTAGATAAAAAATTTAACCCGATTAGTAAATTTAACCGTAAAAATAGTGCGAGTGGTCATAGAAAAAGTAGTAAACACAGTAGTAGTGAACGTGATAGTATTAACAGGGTATGTCGCGAAAGTAAGACTCTATTTGGTAGTGCATTTTAGGTACCTTATTTGGTCAAAGTAGCTTGTTTGAGATAAATTCCAGGTAGCTTATATTTTTCGAATTGTTTGGCAAGCAACTTATTTGCCCAAATAAGCTACGAAATGAAATGCTACCTATAGTACTAATTTATTTTTCCTTTTTTACCCCTTTAATCTTCAATATTGAATAATTATTATATCCTTCTACGCCATTTCACTACAATAAGCTACCTTATCAGTTAATTTGCCAAACATATATTTGTATAATCAGTTACCTTATCAGCTCCTAATTTTCAGGTATCTAATCAGCTACCTTTTCAGGTTTCAGTTAACTTTTTAGTTTTCAGCTAGTTTTACCAAACAAAGCCAAATAATATTAAAAGTTGGAGTATTAAATCTGTCTCTAACGCAATTCTATATCATAAAAAAAAATTAATGGTAAATAAAGATTACGTGGACAGAGCCAAGCACCAAACCTAGTATGGTTATATTTCCCAACTCTTATTAAATTTCTAATCGTTTGGAAAATATGTTTTTATACACGATTGTTGTAATTTTTTTTAAGATCATATGGTCAACTGTTTGTATAGTTTCAGAGTTTTATACTAAAGTTTTTAAGTAATGTTTTAAAGATTATGAGCTTTATTATAAAGTTTATGAACTCGTTCACTTAAATAGTAAGATACTAGATATGCCATATGTGAACCGTGATCTCATAGAGCCTTCTATCGATCGGTTTGCATCATTGATTAATCAAATGTGAGCTCAGCTTCAATGAAAATTTTAAAACATTTACGATCGATACAAGTATATAGTATACGATGGCTGGTGTACCGAATTGGATAAAAACATCATAGTCTCTCAAATCATCATCTACAAGATTTTAGGATTGGCGAGACCTCTTAGAACGAACCAGAATCCTTTCCATTTCTCTCCATTTCCTACAAGAATTGAAGAGTCTATTTTCTCAAATAACCTCTATTTTGTGCTATTTTATATAGTCTTTTTCCTCCATCATCCTTTAAGTTCAAGAATCTGTAACATAAATTGTAACAGTTCATCAATTTGGCGATGAAATGTTTTGCCACCAATCCTCTTGATATCTAGGTAGGCTACCTGCCGTCGAAGAGCAAACAATCTCTCCTCGGTTGCTTTTACCGCTGTTAGATGCAAAATCCTTTGGTAAATCCCACTGCTTATCATCTTCATCCCCGCAACATAATCTACCCCTGCTGAGTATGCTGACTCTACTCAAGACCCAGACTGAACCAAATAACTCCAACTGAAGCAAAACAAAATCCCGAATTGAACCGATCAGAGAATCACTAAGAGATACAGAATAAACACTTAAATCCAAGCTATCCACAATATTGACAACAAAGGCATTTGGAAAACAAGAACCCACATACCATACTAGATAACTTGGAGGTCAATTTTTCCCGACCTGATATCCTAAGTTCCCAACGCAATCTCTAGGAAGAAGCACTAGCGTGAAGAGCAACTAAAGAAGCATATGCTCCGTCTTTTATCCTCATCAGCTCATCATGTTTCCCCTTTTCAGCAATTACCCCATTCTTTACCACAGCAATAATATCAGCATTCTTGATAGTCGTCAACCGGTGAGCTACAATGACAGTCGTCCGGTCAACCATCACATTATCCAAAGCATCCTGCACTATTCTCTCTGACTCAGCATCAAGTGCGCTGGTTGCTTCATCAAGGAGCAAGATCCTAGGGTTCTTAAGTATTGCTCTAGCGATGGCTATTCTTTGTTTTTGCCCACCAGACAGTTGTACCCCTCTTTCTCCAACCGATGTGTCGTATGCTTGGGGAAGTCCTGATATGAAGTTATGGGCATTTGCTGCTTTAGCCGCCTCAACGATCTCATTTTCGGTTACATCTCCTTGCTTGCCATAGGCAATGTTGGACCGAATTGTCTCGTTGAAAAGAATGGGCTCTTGGCTTACCAATCCCATTTGTTGCCTTAGCCAGCTTAGCTTGAATTTTTGGAGTTCTACACCATCTAGTAAAACTCGGCCTTTGTCAGGCTCGTAAAACCTCTCAATCATGCTGATGACTGTGGACTTTCCACTGCCACTTTCTCCTACAAGCGCTATAGTCTGAAATATAAAAATCATCTTAGTCTAAAATAAATATTATATTACATTCGGTAGCACTTCCGGTTTCTTATTTCAGAAGTGATAGGACGCTAGCCGGTAGTATTGAGTTTCAGTACGACCAAACACAAATAGAATATCAATATCATGCGTGTGTCAATGCAAGTATATATGGTGGTACCGGGTTCAATAATACCAATGAAAAAGCAAACTCATTTTCCTAGGTATTTCGGATTTGATTTTTAGCGTAATAAAATTTAACCACCAAATGCTGCACAAAAAAGAGACATCAACTTTGAACTTGCTGTGACTTAAAACATGACATACCTTTTTAGAAGGAATGAACAGGCTCAAGTCTCTGAAGATCTGAATATCAGGCCGAGTCGGATATCGGAAGCTAACGTGGCTAAGCTCGATGTCACCACGTACACTTTCCAACGTTGTTCCCTCATCGCTTTTGGAGTCAATACCAGGTTTACTATCAAGAATCTTGAAGACTGAGACGGCTGAGTCTTTAGCCTTTGTTCTGTCCATCGCCATGCTGCTGCTTTGGGATAAACAAACTGCTGTGACGCTTAAAGCAAAAAAAACCTACAACCATAACAGCAACATTACCCAATGAAATTTAGTACTTGCATAGCCACAAATTCATGAATACGGGTCATTCTTAGACTCATTGTCATTGTGTATTGTTAAACTGTGGTAAATAAAATAAAATAAAATAAAAAAACCCTAAAGAGTCTCTCAGGGGGAAACACAATGAAATTGCACGTATGTGGCTCTGCAAGTGACTTTTATTTAAAACACACAGAAACTGTTTCTGGATAAACCATAATTAAAATTGCACCTTTCCTCGACCATCTCCTACATCGTGACATGAGAAGTGCAACAGTTTATGAGGCACATCTTTTTGACATTGATTTACAACCAGCGGGGGAAAATTTGGGGTTAGGACACTCTTACATAGAACAAATATGTATCAATTGTAATAGTGAGTGAGTCTTTGATTTATTCCAAAACCAATTGATAGCAAGTATTTTGATCGAACGGGAGCGGGAAAAAAAAAAAACAGAAATAAAGCCAGCAAAAGTGAAGCCTGTAGCTACCTTGAAAACCTCCCCGAAAGTAGCTTTACCATGGTGAATAAAGACAGCACCAATGTAGTAGACAAAGGCATTTGTGCAGTAGAGAGCAAAGAAGGAGAAACCAAAGCCAATACCACTAATGAGTCCCAACCGAGCACCGCTTTTCACAGGACCCTCACATTTCTTGTTGTAAAGCTGCATCACTTTTTCCTCTGCACAAAAGGATGCCACTGTTCTGATGCTCGCTACTGCATCATTTGCAATTTGACTTGCTTCTTCATACATGACCTGCATTGCACATTCAACTTGGTAATTAGTACTCCAGTTATCAGCTAATCTGTGTCCATGTAGGTAATATCAACGAAGACGGGTCTCTAATCAAGTTATGAACTTATCGTGACAGTACTCTTTAGTCTTTAGTAATTTCAGTTTTCAGGTACTTTTGTGTGTTCTTATTGACAATACTTCATGGCAAAATTAGTGCAGATTCTTTTTGAAATGTTTAGTTTCTAAAACTGAAATAGAGCAATGTTTAACTCACACTGTTTACAACCATTAAGTATACCACTAAACCTTTGTTTGGATACATACTGAGGAGGGAAGGGGTGCGGACGGAGGACCATTTTCCTTGCCAATATTTCCTATGTTGATTGTTAAATTTGCTTTGTAGGAGGAAAAAGTGTTTCTTTCGTTTCCCCCAATCCGTAATACTTTTATCAAAGCAAAGGGTTAAGGATTAATACATCATCTCCGGCACTACTATGCATAATATTTGCAAAACGGACTGGGTATAGATTAGATAATTCATACCCATATCACTGGTTTCTTGGCCAATTTGGGTATGGCTTGAGACGGGAAGAGCCGATATGACATGGGCAAGGATAACACCCCCAACAAATTCAGCATATAAGCTAGCTCACATTCATAGTTTTGCAGGTAAAATTGAAAAAGCAAAATAAATGAAAAGTTGCAAGACAAACAGACCTTAGCATCTGCACTGAGTCCTGTCCTAAATTTTCCCTGAAAATACCCTTGTACGAAGATAAATGGAACCACGGCTAGAACAATGAGTGTAAGCAACCAATTAGAAGCGAAAGCAATTACAAGACCACATGTTATTGCTGCAATATTTTGTACAGCTAGAGCCAGTTGATCCCCAACCAAGCTCCGAACATTTGCAGCATCTGTAGATAATCTTGCTCCAATTGCTCCACTGATGTCAGAAAGAAAGAAGATTAAGAGCGTCAAAGTAGTTTGAAGATGTTCTCAGTAGGAATTGTTACATTCATCATCACAGTATGCCAACAATATTTTCCCTCTGGCTCAAAGGCTCGTGCACTGCTGTTTATGGCAAGGGAAAAGCGGCCTTATGGGAACACAAAGAGATTGTTCCCTGATGAACCATATGATGAAATCGCGTAAAAAATTGTATAGACTGAACGCTCTTACATGTCATAAAAGTGTTCACAATTTACTGAGCCATTTTATTTCATCGTCTTAACATATCATATCCAATGTTCCCTTCTTAATGGAGCCAAAGAGACACCATTCTTTGGTTCTAGATTATGATCAAACAAAAGAAAAATAGCTCACTAAATTGGCGTGATACTTTTTATAGTGAAGTAGCAATTATTCGATTCAATTCTTGATTCAATTTTCATGAAGGGTCATCTAGATGATGTTTCAGATATGAACCCAACAGCCCTCCCATTTCCTGGGAAACCTAGGGTTATGTTGTATGTTCCAAAGCAAACGAAAAAAAAAGGAAATTATGAGAAGCACAATATCTTGTAAGAAATTATAATACCTTGAATTTGCAGGGTGATCGAACCATTTAACTTCTTGGTACACAATCTTTTCAAAACACAAAAACCGTATCCTTCGAATAAGATTCCCTCCTGCGACTCCAAACAAGAAATTCTGAAAGGGTATAGCGATGATACTCATAATGCCTATACAAATGTAGATTAAAGCCCACTTTCGTGTATGTTCATGAAGCAAATGTGGTGGTTCATATAAAGTTTTGATCACTGAAGACATCATCAATCCAAACAAGGGAAATATAACCCCATGAATTGATGCAGCAAGGCTTCCAAGCAATAGAATGGGTATTTCTGGTTTATTCAAACACGCTAGACGTCTCATTGAAACATTTCGTTTATCCTCCTCTTTTTCTTCGAAAATATCACTTTGATTTTTGTGTTCATAATCATCAAGATCTTCTCTTGCAGTCGTCTCCCGAATGTTGACAGGACCAACTTCACTAAAGCTGATGGAAATTGAACGTCTGCTACTAGAAGATCCCCTGCTTTCTGATCTCCTTATATGTAGTTTTTGACTACTTGATCTGCTTCCCGTTTTTTCGGTGTCAGAGATTGAATCCATATAGACGGATTCTTTCTCCTTGGCCCCTTCTTGAAGCCGCACTAATTGTGAGTAGCCTCCTTCGGGGTCGCTGATCAACTGATCATGACGACCTGGATACAATTCACAGGTATGAATGTTACAGTGAATTCTATGAGACTGTCTCAGTTATAAAAATTGTGAACCAGTATTATTTAAAAGATTTGGATTCGACGAATAGATTATGGTTAATTGGTGAGTAAATAGACTGTCTCACAAGTCACAACTTTAAACAGTGAAATGAAAATTTGAGTTGCGGTTGACGAATTCATTGAGTTATGGTACACCAAATAGGAAATGAAAAGAATATCTGAGTTGTCTTATTACCTTTCTCCACAATTTTTCCTTGATGAACAACTGCGATCAAATCAGCATTCTTAATGGTGGTTAAGCGATGAGCAACAATGACTGTTGTTCTGTTTGTCATGATTCTGTCAAGTGCATCCTGCACAATGCGCTCAGATTCAGCATCTAGGGCACTGGTTGCCTCGTCTAGGAGCAGAATTCTCGGATTTTTTAGAATAGCTCGAGCGATGGCTATCCGTTGTTTCTGACCACCCGAAAGCTGAGTTCCTCGATCTCCAACCATTGTGTCAAGACCCTACAATTTGAGACATCCATGTAGACTTTTTCTGTTAAGTTCAAGATTGGCAAAGCCCAATAAACATAATTTCACTAAGATGAGACATGACCAAAAAGACTGCCAGCACCCAATGAAACAAGAAAAAGATATAAGAGCATTTATATTCAAAATAGAAAGTAGATAGTAGAAACTACGAGCACAATGAGCTGGAGCAAGATCAAACACGATGTTCCCCCCATGTAGATATAAGTACACATGACAAATTTAACCTGACCCAAACCCAATAAGTTGACCCAAGAATCAGGTTGTAACATAAGAGAACAGCTCAGTTTTGAGGCGAACCCCTAATTGTCCCGCTTGAACCTGAGCTTTTATGAAACCAAAATTGACCCGACCCAAGACCACTCAATTAAAAAAGGCCTGATGCAAAATGACTAATTTGAAATTTAGCAGTTGATTATTGCCACAAAGAAAAACAAAAAACCTTAATAAACATCTAAATTTGGCAACTTTTTGGGAGGGCAGCTATGAGATGTTTTTTATTAGCTCCAAGTTAAATCTCACCAGAAACCTTAAAAACGTCATAACATCGTAAGCGTAACATAAAATCGGCTAATGTTTGCTCAACATGATCATTACAATAATCCTTACCTTGGGAAGTTTGTCAATGAATTTAGCAGCATTTGCAAGCTGAATAGCACTCCTGATCTCCTGATCAGTGGCCCCCTCTTTTCCATAGGCAATGTTATCTTTTATTGTCGTCGTGAAGAGAGCTGGCTCCTGACTGACTAGTCCAATCATTTGCCTAATCCAAGATAATCGATATTTCTTCAAATCAACTCCATCTATAAGAACTTCTCCAGACTCCGGGTCATAGAATCGTTCTACGAGACTAATTACTGTAGATTTTCCACTCCCACTCTGCCCAACAAGAGCTGCAGTTGTTCCACTAGGAATTTGCAAAGAAAATCCAGAAAATATCTGCACATCTGGCCTCGCAGGGTATCTGAAAAACACATCTTTTAGCTCAATATCACCTCCAATATCTTCCTTTGTGATCCCTTCATTGCATGAGGCGTCTATATCTGGCCTCCGTTTTATAGTCTCAAACATCTTATATGCTGCTCCTTGCCCTGATGCAAATGCATTTAGACATGGAGATGTTTGTCCGAGGGAGCTGCAGTAGAGACGTCAAATATACAGTAAAACAAGATCAGTCTAGATTAGGAAATTTTTGCAATATAAACCAACACATGCCTAAATTCATTTTGAATTTTGTTTACCCAAATTTCAATGGAATAAAAGACTCGTTATTCTTTGGTTCTAGAATAAAGCAAAATGGCTCAAAGCTGGTACAATGGTCTTATACAGTAAATCGATAGCACAATGGTCTTATACAGTACAGGAGGACTTACTTTCCACCATTCATCATGCATAAAATTACGTTGATGACTTGACCACCAGTGTAACCCTTTTGGATAATCAATTTGGCTGCATACAATACAGCTATAGCATAGAATAAGGATATTATGAGCATTAATGCACCAAGACCTATTCCTGAGGCCAGTCCTTGAGTTTTAGTAGCTTTGTATGCAACTTTAAGCTTGTCATCATATTTTTTTATTGCATCCTTTTCTCCTGTAAATGATGCAACCTAGGGTACACAGGAAATAAGCAAGTTAGTAAGTAACTAAGTATTGTGGTTTATCTACTACGGTTGTACTGCGTAAATTAATAATCCTTGACAAAATCGGTTAGCTCAAGGGATTAAAACATTATGAATTACTTATAGCTCGTGAGTCCGTTCAAAGTCACGTGGAAGCAATTTGGCCTTAGATGATGCTTTCTCGAGCGAGGTCCTATCACCGTAGGTCCGTACTGAGGTCTCTAAGCTATCATGTACAGATGGGGTTACCCAACGGGCGCTGCTATCAAAGGAGAATTATAAACCCTTCATTTTAGATTTAATTGTTCCTATGGTTAGTCTTTTCGTACTATCAACAACAACAACACTTGGTACCTAAGGATTAAAGTCGTACAACAAGGTAAGAGGAATAGATAATACACAGCGTCCATTTATTTTTTTCGGTCTAAAAGGAGACACAAAGTGATGAGAATACAAAGGGGAGAAGGATTTAAATTTGGGACCTATCGCCCAAACTCCACAAGACCTCTGTCTCAACCCTTTATTGAAAACTCGAATAAAATATGTCAGGATTACCAGTAGTTAATTAATGCATTAACAATCAAGTGATATATTTTGAAATTCCTTTGTTAATTGAAATTCCTCTCCTACATAGTACTGACAACAAATACATGAAAATTTAAGCCAAAAGCTAATTTTGGTGTTCCAAACTAGTTTATCAATGACAAGTATCGGTCAAAAGAGGCTACTATAAGTTCATGTACAAATCAATAGAGACTTACCGTCCTGATAGCAGTGACAGTCTGGTCGACAATGTTGCCAGCATCAGCATTGGCCATTTGAGTGCGACTAGCCATTCTCGTCATTAACAATGCCATAACTCCACCAGCTATTACAACGCCAGGAACACATGCTAGTAAAACCACCGCTAAACGCCATCCTCTTATGAACCCTATGACAAACCCACCGATAACGCTTGCTATTAGCTGAATGAACTTGCCTACCTGCCAAAAAAAAATATGATGCAAGTTACACAACATGGTCATCAAATGGTAGATGATTCAAACATGTCCAACTTCCAACCAAAGTATCTAAGCAATCAATATTACATCATATTGTCATAATGAAATACATATACCTTGATTCTTCAGACACCGTATTTGAATGTTTAAGTGACTCATGGATTGGGGCCACAAAAACCTGGAGGCTCAGTTTTAAGAGACTAACGGAACCCCAACAACAACAATACTTCATACCATCAATAACAATAACAACAATATAACCTACATGGCTACGTTCTTTGTCAACTCACTTCACTGTCTAATACTGTGATTTTTGAATACATAAAGGATGTTCTCAAATGACCCATTAATGAAGATGGCATCGAAATTTGTCTTATTTTATTAATGGGTTTTTCTATGGTGTACCACTCAGTTATTCACTTTTCTATGATATACCCCTACATTTTCAAAAACACGTGATATACACCTGAACTTTCTCAAATGTATCTTCTGTGACCAAATATCAGCATTCTGTTAGTATTTTCCGTTAAGGCATGTTTTGTTGTTAATTAACCCCAAATTTAGATCTACTAACCCTTCTTCTACCTCTAAAACCCTCCTCTCACCTCCATTTCAACTCCTTCAACTTTATCCTTTATTGCTTACTTGACCTACATAATCCATTCCTCTACTATTTTTCTTTTTATCATTATATATATGACTTTGATTTCATCTTTTTATTATCCTCCAACTATCATTCTTGAAATTTTTTTGGTACTAAATTTTACATATATTACATGATGTTTTTCTCCATTGACAATGTTTCTCAACTCAATTACATTGATGTTGCTTTAAACACCTTGATTTTGATGAATATTAATGTTAATTCTCTCTTAATTTGCATAATAAATCACCCAGATGATACCCGGTTTGGGACTAAATCTGAAGCAAAATTAATTTGGGGTAATGTCAAAATCAATTTGGGGTAATGTCACATTTGCATATCAGTGTTTGTTGCATGACAGTGTTAGACGGTGAGCGTCGGTTATGGGCAGTGAGGTTAGTGAGCATGATGGTATGACTGAAGATGGTGGTGGATTCGGACCGGTTTTGTAAGTGGCCGAATGGATCGACTGGTGGAGGATGGTGTGTAAAGTGATGGAGGTTGATAATGGAGAGAGCAAAGCCGGAGGCTATGGTGGATGGTGAGGAAAAGAGATGGAGAAGTCATGGATATGGAGGTAGAACTTGTGAAAATGGATGTTTGATAAAGGTTGAATAAAGATTAAGGTTAATGAATGTTAATTTGCACTAATCTAACTGCCACCTCATCACTTAACTGACTTTATTTACGGAATTTCCACTTTGGTCACGGTTAAGAGATACTAGTAAAGTTTAGGGGTACATCATATTATTTAAAAAAGATAGGGGTACATGATAGCATAGTCAAAAATTGGAGGATACACCATAGAAAAACCCTTTATTAATTATTTGTAGTTAGATAAAAGTACGATTGTGCGAAATTAGTGTCACCGTGTTACAAATGAAAACCAATTTCTACCATTTAATGAGATCAATATGTTATCCAGACTCCTGTTACTTTGAAGCTTTATACTTTGTTTGCGTGTCGAGTGCTCGACACTTGGGCCAAAAACATGAAACACATTTCCACAACAAGTGTTTGACACACTTACACTAGATATTAAAGAAAGTAAGATAGAGGCATATAGGGAAACTGAACCTTTTCACCCATTGCATCCTGAATAAGAACAGTGTCTCCTGACATCCTGCCAATGATTTCTCCAGTTGATGTTTCGGTGTCGAAGAAAGTGATATCTTGTCTTAGGATTGTCTTCAAGTAAAGGCCTCGAATCCTTGCTGCTTGCCTTTCTCCAGTTACCATCCAACATGTTACCTCTGTTCAACAAGATTTCAAATATTAAATTGCACACTTTCTACCTTACAGATGCAGACTGAACGAACCAAGTTCACTGAACTAGTGTTAGGTGTCGTAAACTCAGTAATGGTTTCATATGATCATTTGTGTTAATTACTACGTGCAGATTTCGTCTGATCATTAATGTAAGCTATATATGTAATCACTTACGTAGGAAGCAAGCTATGCCAGTATATATCCCCAGGTACACAAACATAATGGAGAGCTGCAGCCACAAATAACAAACATCAGAAAACTTTTCATCAGCAAATGACATTGATAATCATAATCAGCCGCGGTTGAATATATCAACAGAGTTAAAAATCAAAGTTACAGAGTTCCATCGTCATATGACATACAGTACTCGTAAATGAATACATTTCTACGATGGTAATATGATATAGTCCGTAGGCTAAAGTTACAGACAACGGCCATTGTACTACTAAAAAATCGACATCAAGTCAAAAGTAAATATCAGCAATTCCTACCCCATGTATATCGCTATTTCCATAAGAATATTCGTTTCTTTTCCCCGACACAAATTCTTGTATGAGATGGTCTCACGCTATTTTAACCGTACAATTTAACTGTCCTACTTATAATTTTGTCCAGAATTAACCATCTTTTATCCTTATTCCTTCCCTCCCAACTGACAACATCAGCTACTTAACCAGATATATCAGGTATAGTCATTGTTTCCGTAAGGCCAATAAAGTTGCCGAGTTTATGATCAAATTGAGCACAAAATCTCATTGAAGACGGCGAAAGCGGGATACCATTTCCTCTCGCAAAATACCCATGAGAGGTGAGTGGGGAGCACATGGAGGGTGCCCCACCTTGTCCCCTCTCCCTTTTTGTGAGAGGTCTTCAGCTTGTGACGGGATTAGCCCGTCACAAGCAAGATGCTTTGCAAATTGAGACATTCGTGTCAAAGACTTTTTCAAGGTGGTTTGACAGTAAATAAGTTTCACTTCCCTCTATTGTCCGAAAGGATGAGATAGGTCGGTTCTATAATAATTCACGCATTTCATCAAACAGGTGATCAGCCACTAATTTAAAAACGACAATTCACGATAATAAGTAACAAATCAAGCCAATTTTGCAAGCAAATTACTCCCAAATAGATTGAAATTGAACAAATCAGTAAGTTCGTTAATTGCTTCAAACAATATAATCATAATCATAATTATGCAAAATGAAGTCAATAAATAACAAAAACATTCAAGTAAATTATAATTTCACCTTGAATGACTGACATTAAAAGAAGAGACAGTGAGTTATGGAGTAAGAACATTTGGGAATTGGGATTAGGGTTCTTGAGGACAGAAATTGGAGAATTTCAGAGAGATTAAAGATGGTAAATTGAAGATGTGAGGGAGATTGCGCATGCATGATTTGTAAAAATTCGGGTCGGGTTATCGGGTTATTTTGGATTTAAGTCAAATTCGGATTATTATCAAGTTTATGTGGATTATAATCAGTTTGCAAAAATAAACATCTAGGTTGATTATATTGTTATGGGTCATGTTCGGTACTCGGTTTGAGTGACGGGTCGATAAGGGTTCGGTTATTCTGAACGAGACCATTTTATCAGGTCAAGTGGTAGCCACCTTTTTATTTTTTTGCGTTTTGGATTATCCTCTACATATTTGGTGCATATCCAAGTTTTAACTATTAGAGCATGAGACTTTTTAATAGGTCGTTTGTTCATAACTAGTGTAGATCCCGCGCAAATGCGCGGTAAATATATGCTTTTTAATTTTTAGTGTAATAGTTATAGATTTTAGATTTATATCTCGTAAATTTTTATAAAAACTAACTAATATTAAAATTAATCAAAAGAATTGAATAATTCCATGAATTGTG
>LHUT01004553.1:9411-20806 GCA_001412135.1 Silene latifolia subsp. alba
GGAGGGATGGAGAGTGTATGTGCTTGGTTGAGATTGCCTTCTCATGTGTGGTGTCTTTGCCATTGATTCTTACTTAAACAGATGTAGGGGGAGGGGGCAGGCAGGGGGTGGGAGAGAGGGAGAAAGAGAGATAACGGAATGGATGTAGGGGAGGAAGGGAGGTGTAGAGAGTTTGTGCCTGGTTTTAGTCTTATTATGATTGAGAGATGGAGAGGGAATAAGAGAGGCAGGGATGGATGGGGAGAAGGAGGTATAGAGAGTTTGAGCTTGGTCATGTTCAGATTGAGAGGGGGAAGTTTGGAGAGAGAAAGGGAGGGAGAGGGTCTGTGTTTGGCTTTGTTTAGGTTACATTCTTATTTAGTTTTGACAGCTAAATGTTTACTTAATACGCTGTTCTGGCTGTGT
The DNA here is from genome assembly GCA_001412135.1 of Silene latifolia subsp. alba. Classification (NCBI taxonomy): domain Eukaryota; kingdom Viridiplantae; phylum Streptophyta; class Magnoliopsida; order Caryophyllales; family Caryophyllaceae; genus Silene; species Silene latifolia. The sequence continues at coordinate 9,817 of LHUT01004553.1, forward strand.
TGATTCTTGGTATCAGGAGAAAAGCAACATTTTGAGTACTCAAAAGTTTCCTGATGTAGGCTTACGTTTTGAGTAACTAAATGTTTGAGTTAGTGGTTCCTGATGGTCATGGTCCTGGTCCTGGAAATTTTGAGTACAAGCTCACCAAGCTTTTCTCAAATGTAGGCTTACTTTTGAACGTATATTTCCTGACTTGTAAACATTATATTCTACTTGCCATATCATGGCTTGGCCAGTGGCTTCATAATTTTCATTTAAGAAAGATATTGCTGTTATGGATTGGTGAATATACCATTTGTTTTGAGAGCGGTTGAATGTATTGCTGTTGCCAGGTTTTTTTAAAATGCCCTTCGTATGTGAATATACCATAGGTTGGGTTTCCTTTGTTTTCACTGTTTATCCTTTACTTCATTACCTATTTGAATTGTTGCTGCTATTTACTCTCTTAATTCTTTCCACTTGCTCATTTGATTTAGCAAATTTACTATTTGTTGCCCTTTCCTGTTGATTCTGATAGTTGGGATTTTAATTCGGGATTTTTATATGGGTTTGCACTTTGCAGCTGTTGAGCATAATGAAATCCAGCTTAAAGTTCACGATTTCCAAACCAATTTAAGCTTCATATTGGTCCAACTAATAGAGAATTATTTATGCGTTACTGGTTGAAATGATGAGATAGGATGAGCTGGAGGAGCACCAGAACTTCTCTACGTTTTCTTCTTGCTCAACTTCAAATTCTGGTAAACACCTTCTCTATATTAATTCACAGTCTTTGTAACTCACTGTTTTTTACGGTTGAATGTGATACAATTCCTAGATATTAATTCGCAGTCTGGTAAAGAGATGTATTGTCGTTGCCCGTTGGCTGGGTATCGTAGGTCTGAGCAGGAAACGGCAAAACCGGTAGTGGCGAGTGGTGGCTGAAAATTAATGTATATTATAATGGGTTGGTATATGTTTTTGGCAACTTATGGTGCTTGGTTATTTGAAGCGTGCAAATGGACCGCTGATTGAAGTGTGTAAATGGAACGGTCATTCGTACAGTTTGTGTTCAATTTATCGCTTGTTGCTGTGTGGTGTAATTAGAGATATATAGTGAAGCTTCAGAGTCTTATTTGTTATTTATGGGTTACGTAGCTAAATTGTTATTCCCGGTGTTTGTTCAGGTTTGGGAAAGGAAAAGTGTAAACTTTCTGGATGTCAACTGGTTGGGGTCCACTGTAAATAGATTAAGAAAATGAGTATGAGCACAGCATTATTGTTGGTGAAGATGATGTTTACAGTGTTGCGTTTGTCATTGATGGAGGGAAAGAGAGGTGGGGTATTTTAGTTTTTGGGGTAGTTGTTAGAGCAGTTTGATGATGGCGAACTATATGCGGGCTAAAGTGGTAGCTGATAGCAAACTGCTTTTGTGAAAAACTTAGTTTGGTGGTTCTGTTGGAATAAGAGAATGCTCAAAGACTGGTTATTCTTGAGTTTAAGGTTTTTTTTAGGTTAGCGAGGATAAATTCAATTGTGGTTAGCTTCTAAGGTCGTCTTGTCGCCAGACAATGCAGTTTGATTGACAAATGATGTAAAATAGATCGCTTTGTGGAGTGTTGTTTTGTGAAAATGAATGACTTGGATCACTTAAATTTTGAACTTAAGTGTAAATATTGTGTTATAGTTTCATTTTTTTCCCCTACAACTAAGATTTTTAATGCTATTTGATCATTTTTTGTTTGTTGTTTTTAGTTTCATCTGCACAGGACAACATATCTATTAATTTGATTGAGACTCCAACGGCTATTGTGACCGGTGGGTTTTTAACCCTGTTCCATTGAAAACATCATTTACAACTGAATTGGCTTTTTCCTGTTAGAAGATAATCCAGATAATAGTAAGTAGTAAGGGGCTTGGGCCTTGGAATATACTAACTAATTGGTGACATAAATTATTGTACTCCATCTAAGGTTGTACTCTATTTCTTCGTGATAGTTTAACAAACATACATTTATTCATCTGATGAGTGTATACCATACAAAAAGACTTGAATATGCTTTTGTTTCATATGGGATTGTTGTTCAATTTGCAAGTGTCATACAAAACTACTTGAATATGCTTGTTGCAGGTGTTATTATCATTTGTGATTTTGCGGTTTCAACTGGTTGTTTTATTCGGTGTTCATTTTGAGGTATTCCAAGTTGATTTAATAGGGGTCTTATTGTTTTGAGCGTTCTGATTATGATACTAAACTGAAGGATATGGGGGGAAAGATATTTGATAGCATGAATACTTTGTGATTTGACGAGGCTTTAAGGAACCATATTTGATAGCATTAATACTTTGTGATGGCAGATGCAGCTCCAGTTCATGAAAATTACTGATCCTAAATTTGCCACCAAAGATAATCCTTCATAATTCTTTGCTAAGTTGTGACATACGAATTGCCTGCTTTCCTAACATGTCTCTTTATGTGAATTTAAAGTTCTTTAGTCTGATGATAATAAATTTTATCCTGATATAAGCGATATTTACAGTAGTAGAAAGAGAGGTGCTAGGGATTAGATTAATGGTAATTAAGGACGATCGTGTTGCACATTAGAAAGATAGTACTAGAAGCTCAGTAATTTATTAGAAGTCCAGCTCACTAAGAATCTGGTCAACCGAAAATAATGAAATATCCAGTAAAGTCCCTCTTCTTGCACCAGAACTGTGTAGTCTCACGCAACTACCTGCAATAGATTACAAAACCCTTTATGATGTGAATAATGTTGTAGTTTTAAGTTTCACTTATTTGTAATTCAGATGTCAGCTTAAACAATTATTCACGTGCAGATAGGGAGACTTGTGCGAGTGGCATTGTGGTATGTCAAGGGACGCATTCCCTGATTGTCGTAATGTGCCTTCAATTGCAGGTAAGAAAAGTTTTTTGGCCTTTGCAGGTAGAAAATGGGGTATGGACTTTATGTTACTCAGTCTTGGTTTTGAAGGGTCGGGCACGAGTGTGCACCGAAGTGTCGGACTCGGCTATTTTATGAAAAATTGTCCAAGTGTTTGGTTTAAAATTAAGTGTCGGAGTGTCATGCCAATGTCCAAGTGTCAAGCGTCGGACACGGGCACATGAGCTCATATGAAGTGTCGAAGTAACATAGGGCCGTATGGTTTAAATTCTTTCAATGTAGTTTAAAATTTTAATTCGTCAATTTTGGCTGATCATTTCTCTTTTCAATGTGTTGTTGCGATTTGTTTACTGGATCGAAGTGAAGTTTGGATCAGATAATTATGGATGCACTTAACAAATCCAGTGCCTATATAAATGTTTTAGTATTCATGTTTTAATGGCAAAGTATACATTGATAAGGAAATAAGTAAGTCAATTGAATCTTTGACTGCAATTCAGCCATAAACGTTTTTGCCAGGATATGAATATATGATGATCGGAAGTTACCACTTCAAAACTGAAGCAAGTCTACAATTTTTAAAGTATATTGAAGACTCCATATATATATATAGAGAGAGACGTTTATGTATGAAATTCTTTCACCGTAAGAGCAGCCTAATTATTCGTACAACTTATTGAGCACGGATTAACTTGGACCACACTATGAGGGTACCGGCCTGAAGTTGGGAGCAAATTGGCGGAAAGCTGCATGTATTGTAGCCGCAGTTGGAGCAGGAGGCAGTTTCTCAGGGTAAATCTCATTTTAAATTAGTGGTCAGCTGTTTTCTTATACAGTAACAACTGAGACTGAGTTTTAAGTAATTTGGGTTTGCATCAAAAGCATCATTGTTTGGAAACGTGAATATGAAGTGAAGCACTGAAAAGAATTACACGTTAAAAAATCGGAAACAAAAATGAAATAAGTTGACTGAGACTTAAGATAGACAAATAAAGATTGATCATAAGAAAAGCGATAGAAGTAAAAATGTGTGAGAACCTTTTGCAAGAGATTTACCCAAGAGTCAATTGAGAAAGCTATTTCTACTTGTTACTGAAACCTTTTGACAGAATTTGTATGAAATACGAATGCCTGGTTTAGAATCCTTACACTTATAAAAGTTTACACTTCCACCTACTGTAGCTATGAATAGTTACTTGCAAATCTCCACCCTTCATCTCTCCCTCTCAATCCTATTCTTCCATTTTCACTTTACCATCTTTCATTCTGCCTTTCCAATCACTCTCTAACCTACTTCACGTCTTCACCTGCTTCAACCTCACATGGCAATTACTTCCTCCATCTCAGGTTCGTTATACTCCTGTTTTTCATCAATTTAGGTTTGTGTCTTTTTCATTTTGAGGTACACTTTTAGCCAAATCGCTTTAACTTCCGTTGCTGCAAATTCGCTCGCCATTTCTACGATTAGGGTTTCAATTTGGTGAGCTCTGTTTTTCTGATATTCGTTTCTTCTTCTCTTTCTCCCTTCTCTGGAAAATTGTCTACCCCTTTTTCTAAATTAGGGTTTCGATTTCAACAACAATTGCAATTTTTTTCTGAAAGAAACAACAATGGCAATTTAATTCATGTTATTTCTACAATTCTGCTCATTGTAGGGCTACTGCTATTGATGATCCTCATATAATAGATAGTATCGTTGTGCTAATTAGTGGACGTTTCCCTCTTTTCAGCTGCGGTTTACAAATTCTGCTTGCAAGTCTCCTCAAGTGGTCTCTCATTCTATTTTTTGGGGGGTTTTCAGATTGATTGGGATGTTGTTAAGGTACTTTCAGCCTTTAAGGTTTTAATCCTATTACTAATGTTTTTCTTATAGGTTTGACTCTTTTTCGTATCCAATCTGTTGGTTGCGTTTTATCGAGTNTTCCCCCTTCCGATCTTTTTATTTTGCTTTTTTTTTGTGTTTTTTTCCTCCTTATGGCTTGTCTTCTTATAAGTGATTTAAAATATTCGTTCTCTTTTTATTTTTGATTTCAATTGTGCATTGTTGATTTGTTAGGGTTTTCTTTCGGAGCGGTCGGGTGTGCTGGCTAACGTCTGTCTCATGGCGATACTCAAAGGTTTTTCTTATTCCTCGCTCTTATTGCTGATAAACTTTATGAATGTGATGTTAGTTTACACTGTCAATAAATTTTATGGTAGTGGTTTCTGCCTTCCGCATGTCCTTCTAGAAGTTGTCAATCTGATTTATGTGTTTGCCTCACATTTTCGGCTTAGATCTTTGTTTCCCGAGTTTTTATTTTCTCTTTTACTCATCTACCGAATTCGATTGCTTAATTAATTTTGTTTTTTTACAATTTATAACTGTTCTCTCTCAAGGCTGACCTTAAGGATGGTAAACATTGCAGCTCTGACACAAACAAAGGGAAACAACTACTTGCTATTGCCAGCATGTGCAGGCTGACAGTAGCATAAGCGACGCGACCACATGTGCTGATTTCGTTGGCTAATATCTATCGTTTACCTTTTTGGCGAGTGATTTTTGGTATAGTTATTACCGTTGTATTTATTTTACTTTTTCTGCACCATTGACCTGTACACTATTTTGACCTCCACCTTCGTGGTCTGTAATTACAGGCGTTTCACGCTTTAGTTCTGGTAGCGTTAAAGCACAGATACTGTGAATTGGCTTAATTTTTAACGATTTTTTTGCTTCCCTTTTTCTTTCTCTCTTTTAAAATGGCGAACATTTGCTGGTTTTACAATTCCCACTGCCGTGATTCGTCTTTTATTGAGGCGGCCACATGTATGTATGCACGGGTCATGGGGTTGTCGTTGGTGATGGCCCTTGGGGAGGATTTGGTTCTGCCTTTTTCAGCCCCAATTGTTTTGAGTCTGTTTTAAATCTCGACTCTCCCGTAACGTCTTTAGCTAGCTTGTTTGATTGGTCATTTGGTTGAGTCTGGATGATTATGCGAAGACTACTTGTATTGGGACTATTGCTGTTAAATAATCATACGGTTCATTAATTAATTGGGACTATTCTTTGTTTGAACATGATGGAATAAAGCACAATGGCTCATTAATTAATTGGCTGTGCTGCTTCAGTTCTGGTACTTAAGACCTATGGCGGACAATGCTATTCTCCATACAGTTATCATTACATGTCATTCGGATTATCTCACTTTGTATGTTATTTTGTCATAGAGGTAAAAGTGTAGGATTATGTGCATCCGACCCTCCTTACCCGGCTTAGGTGGCAGCTCTTGAGGCACTTGAATATGTTGTGGTGGCTAAGTTTGTACTATTTCCTTACCGATGTCCTGAAAAGAAAGTTGAGGTTCTTTTTCTTTCTGTGTCCAGATAACGTTTCGAAGTGCTTCAGTTCTCTAGCTATTCTGCTTTTCTGTATGTTGGTTTGGGTTAATGTCACTTCTCCCCGCTTTGTTCTGACTTGCCAGTTAAAAAAATTGTGCAGTTTAGTTCCTCATATTTTTTTCACTACGTTAGTGTTGCTTGTTTTGCATAAATGTTCTTAGATTTTTCCAGGTTTCATGTTTATTTTGTGATAGCTTGCTTCCTCATGTTTTAGGTGCGGAGAACATAAAGTTTTACACCGACAAGGAATTACGGAGTGCAACTGCTAACTTCAATCAGCATAATAAGATTGGCGAGGGAGGTTTTGGATCAGTATATAAGGTGAAATTTTGTGATACGTAAGTTACAGTTACTCATAAACAGCTGAACGTGCATGTTCTTTTTAAGTCATTGATTAAATTGTCAAATTGTTTTAGCACCCACTTCGAAAGTGTCACTAGAAACAGGCAAGTCAGGAACTCCGGATGGCAGAAAATGATGATTTCGAACTTGGAAACATGGAACCTCATGCAATGGGTTCGAAATGCTGCATTTTTTAAGGGTAGATTAGTCTATCACTTCATGTCGGATGGCAGAACATGCAGTTTTCTATTTCCAATGGAGCCAAAAGACTTTCTATTCTTTGGCTTTTAAATATGATGTTATAAAGCAAATTGTCTTAGTCAATGTTATGGGTTTCTCATATTGTGAAGTAGCGCCATCCGATGCAATTCGCTTGGCAATTTTAATCATGGGTCATCCAGGAATAGTTTATTAGTTGAACATAGGTGCAAAGTTGCACTTATTCTACCCCCTTGCCTCAACCGGGCAGTGTTCTTGTCCATAGCAGAACATGCACTCTGAAAGTCATAGACGTTCTTCCATGTATTGGGCAATTCTGTCATTTTTAATTAGTAATATACGATATCAAGTTTAAGGACACCAAGGGGGTAACAGCTTTGATCGTGTTTGTCTGCAGTTTCCGGGTGTGATTTTGGACCGCTTTTATTTTGTTCGCGGTTTCTTTCACAGTGAGATCTCAGACTGATATGTTGAATTTGGTGTTTTGTTGTATGCAGGGGCCACACTATACTATTGTAGAGTAGGAGCTGAAAAATAATTTGGGAATGAGATGATCAATGCTCGCTACAAGGCATGTTCTGTTGGTGGTATCGATATCAGCGTCATCATTTGTGAAATTGTGCCCCGTAAGGTATCATCTTATTAACCCGCCCATTCTTTACTACTTATACTCGGCATACTTCTATCTTGTGTCTCGACCTAGGTGTCCGACCTTTCGCTTACATAACAATCTCGGTCTCTAAGACACCGCTTTACGCTGATTGCATGTTCACATAACATTCCTTCTAGCACGAAACACGAAACGTTAGAGCTTGATTTTAGGCGCATCTTATATCTATCTTACCCTTTTTTTTATTCTTGTAATGCGTACAGATTATGTGGTTTAGTGCAAATTCCAATTGGACTTACCCCTGGGATCACCTGATGACCAAGTCTGGGTTGCTAGGTACAATTTGGAGGTAAAAACTTCTTCCTGGTTATTTTAAAATCCTCTTTGTCATTCTAAAATCCTATCACTTTGCACAATTTTATCACTTTAATGAAATTTTCGGATTCTATTTAGTAATTAATGTCTCCGTGTGTTTGGCGGGCTGTGTGTATTTTGTGGTCATTTGCCCTTTTGTTCTTTGTTTTACAGTGCAAATGATTGTGCTGCTTATAAAGAACATTACGGAGTTAATTGTGCCAACCGATTTTCTGTGAGTGCAACTACGGAGGTGCGGCCTGCCTCAGGCTAATGTGACGGAGTCGGCGTTGGGGGTGGATGGGTTTGCGGTGTTAGTTTTAGGTATTTCACTCTCGACCTCCTCTTTCTCTAGGCAGAACTCAATTTTCTAATTTTTATGTCAATTACTTTCTTGTCTATCTATACAATTGTTTGCGGACTTTCGAGTTTAGGGTGGTGCTATTGGACCTTCAGCGTGCTGTGTTTATGGTGGGGCACCTATGCATTCTCAGGTTAACAGTCTAACATGATGCGGGGCACCTATCAATAGTGCCCTGTTGAATCCTAGGATTTTGGGTTTGATTACTTTATATATTAAGCTTCAATGGTATGACTTCGGAACCATGTTCGTCCTTTGATTCGCCTTGTGATCAGGTTGTTTTTAAAAATAATGCGTTTAGGTTTTCAAATATGTAAATTGTGTTTTTTATTTTGTTTTGGGGTTATTTGAAACTATTGCTGCTGGATTGTCAAAGTGTGGGGATGTTCTGGATTTTGGTGGATCGCTAACATGTTTAAGGACTATTTCATGATGTTCTAAATTTTGGTTCTTTATGGTCAGTTAATTTTCATTTCCTCAAGTTTGGCTGGGGATGTTCTGGATTTAGGTGGATCGCTAACATGTTTAGCAAAGGACTATATCGTGATGTTCTAAATTTTGGTTCTTTATTGTCAGTTCATTGGCATTCGCTCAAGTTTGGCTCGTTATGATCATGTGACAATAGTTTTGAACTGGTTTAGTCGTAGTTTGATGAATGAACTTAAATGGATTTTGGCGAGCTTAAGTTTATTTGAACAAATTTGGTTTGAATTGAAGATTTTAGGTTGAGATGAGGTAAATTGGTGATAATACATCATTGTTTAGAAATTATGTTAAAAGCCCGGGACATCTACATGAGCAGAAACTTGCAACAGGTCATTGTTGTGTATGAATTTCTATAATGCCCAATTCCACTGCATTGCTTATGATTGGCTATTATATTTTCACGTTAAGCGATACTCATGCACTGATATGCACTGTGTAGGTGGAAGTTTAACTGCCTAAGATTTAAGTAGCAGGTAATTTAAAATGATTGGATTGTAGCGAACTTATGACATGTTTCTTTTGGTTAATGGCGGATGCAGGACATGTGTGACGTGATGCTATAAAAGATGGCGCTGTGTTGGTGTTGGTTCCACCTCTTACTAAAGTGAACTAGGTATTTGGACGAACGTGGGTTCATTCACCTGGCGAGATGATAATGACTAATTTAACTACAGGGGATAAAGTTGTGCTGTATTTTCAACCATGTGGCTGGTCTAGGTATGTTACCTTCACCTGCAAAATTTTAGCCTTCCTTGCCATCAATTTATTTACCTTATTATTGGGTTTTTGTTGATGCCTATGCGCCTTAAGCCCATCTTGTTGATAAGGTTCAAGTTTTCAACTAGCAAGGCATGCAATTATTCAGTTTCCACCTTTTTCTTCTGGTTATTATGTTATGCCTTTCTCTTCGCCATCATCTGTACATTTCATTGTTCCCTCTTTACTCTAAATAGGCATTTGTTTGGTAAAAAGTGTGCTTTGTGATCCGTTATCTCAGTAGGCGTCTCACCTTTTTAATCTATTCTCTGATGGAGTATTGATGTGAATAGCGCCATAATTTATTGCTCACTCGTTATGTCATGTCTGTATCAGATTTGGCAATTCACTTGTGCTTTCTTTAATGTATTCTCCTTTCTTTTAGTGCATGTTGGCTTACTTGAACCTGTGTTTTCCTCCAGTGCTGCACAGCACGAGGTGGATGGTTATGTGTATGATGCTAATGACAAACGTAAAGTTTTGATGACTGGTAAATAAAATGAGTCAATGAGTTATCAACCATGTGCTGGATATGGGGAGCCTCTGCCTGGCCCAGAAGGTGTTTTTTTTGTCATATTTTTCTTGCTTGATACTTCCAAAAGCTTATATAATGTGGTTCTTACTTCTTAGACCTGATGTCAGGAAAATCTGCTGCCCGTTGTTTAGATTAAAACTTATAGGGCTATCATTTGCCGTGTAGTGTCAGAACTCAGAAGCTGGTCACAGGGCAGGCATCTTTTTATCTTCAGTTAAGTCTCTCTTAGGACAAATATATCCGTTAAGATTAAATCGGGCCAAAAAGCATCCCACTTGCATAGATAGGACGGGTTTTTTTGGGTCATATCTGGGCATTATGCATTTGTCTTATCTATGCTATTTGACCCGTTTTAGGTTTAAGATGGATACGCCCATCTTAAAAAAGAATTTGTGTTCTCACTAACAAAAATTAAAATCATACCAGTTATCCTAGATCTACAAGAGTGCTTTGATCTAATTGCATGGGGGTTACGGCTAAATGTTATCCAAAAGCTGAAATTAGTCACTCTTTGTGCTCGGTAAATAAGTTGGACAACAGATCAAATATTCTATATTCCCTGATTCAAGCACCTTTTGAGTCAGTGAACTGTGTTACTTTTACAGCATTATGTTCCTATTAAGATTGTTTTCCGTTTACCCTCAATTGTGGACGATAAATTTGGTGCGCAGGTATGGCATTTGGTAGATACCCCCAAAAATAAGCAATTTCATTATACTCTCTTTGCTCACAAGATGGACAGCTTTGACACAGCTCCCAAGATTATGTTCAGACAAAATTTGGTGCGCAGGACCAATGATCATCATGATTATGTTCAGACAAAATTCTCGTCGCAAGTCATAACTATGGTCAAGACCAAATAACTTTCAGGAAAATTTTGGAGTGATTGATCAGAAGCACATGATTAATTAAACTCTTCTTTGCACAACAAACTATTGTGATTAACATACCACATTACTCTTTTCATCTCATTATAACAAGCTTTAAAATGTTGATAACAATAATAAACTCCTTACATACCACATTACAAAAAAATAAGCGAGAAATTCCTACAATAATCTCTATATCTA
>LHUT01004555.1:3560-13611 GCA_001412135.1 Silene latifolia subsp. alba
TCACCTGAAGTTGAACAGTATAACAAGATATGAAATTTGATCCATTACTTGAAGTGAATGTGACCTCTCATAAAGACTATGTCTGTAGTACAGATCGAGAATATGGCGTTATGTTAAGTCAATATTGCGGCCTTAATAGAGCCTATTCATGTGGCCTTATTGAGCCAAAATTTCGTTCATTGAAAGAAGTGACAACATCTCATGGAAATGAATATCTTATGAAAAGTCATATGGGACTCATATATGCTCGAAATTCGATATGAGAAAGGGAAAATTTATTTATGGGTTGAAATTTTGACATTAACACTATGACCTGAAGTTCATAGTATTTGCAAATAATGAAACTATGATACGAAGTTCATAGTATTTATATATACAGAATTATGACTTGAAGTTCATAATGTTTATAGATGTTAAAATTGTGGCCTAAAATTCATAGTTTTTCTCACACGGTTTTCTACCTATTACATGTGTATATAAGTAATATACTCTAAAATATTTTGATTTCAATGTTTTGAATTAGATTGATATGCCTTGTTAGTGTTGATTAGCGGTAAAATTTTGAATTTTAATGTCTAGTTATTATTTAGATTATTTACACAAATTAGTGAGTCATAATAATAACAAATAACATTTGTAGTTTTAGATAGGATTATTTAATTAGAATACTCTGAACTATGATGGTCCTTCTCAAATTACTCCAACCTTTGTTTTAACTACCAATATAACATACAATTACCCACTTTAACTTTGAATAGAATTAGTCTAATTTTAACCTTTTGTAGCAGGTTTTATAAGTTTGGGTCCACTTTTTTTTTTTTTAAATACCCTAATTCCTTCACCATCTTCCTTGTTCACTGTAAAAAAAAAATCACTCTTCAAAAAAATTCCTCCATTGTTAACGACACTTAATCTCCCTCTCTCACCTTTTTAATTTTCTTCTTTCTCCATTGTTAATTTCTGTCTTTCCTTCATTGTTCCCATAATGAAGCGGTCAACATCATCTTCATCATCTTCAACTAAAAGGGACGTTTTTTCCTACCATAATCTTCAAGCGGTTGTGAAGTTGGCGAATAAAGGCTCAAATGTTGGAAAAAAATTTTATGGATGTCCTTTATGGCCTGTAAGTTTAATTTATTGGTGATTTTCATCATTTTCAATTAATTGGCTATCTTAAAAGAAATTTGTAAAATTAAAATTTATGTTGCCTTTTGATTATTTTTTTGGTAGAATGTGAGCTTTATATTAATCATCAAAAACATATTACAATAGATTTTGAAACGTCTCCAAAACAAGCTTAGAGAGGCTACAAAAGCGCCAAATTAAACATGAATACCTAGACTAAGTAGCCAATTTCTATCATTACTAGGGATAACATTCTGAATTTTCTGTAAAATACGAGCCCTCACCATAGACTGTACTTCCATGATAACTTTCCTTGGTGAAGATAAAACCAGTGACAGCCTGCACTCATTTCTTTGATGCCAAATGCAATACCAACATGCCATTAACGCCATTCTGCAGACCTGCTTCTGCATTTTTGTACAGTTCAGATTAGAGCCAATTAGTCTTCTGTTCAACCAGACTTCAATCCCAGCAATAACCTGTGATCTATAGGCACAGCTGCTAAATATGTGCTCATGTGTTTCAACAGCTTGTTCACAGTTCACACAGCTAGCCCTATCACTAATCTTTAGCTGATAAAACTTTTCCCGAGTATTCAATCCTTGATGCATAACCATCCATCCAATCAGAGAATGCTTAGGTATATTCCATGACGCCCAAACACTATTATACCAATGGATAAGGGGTGTGGACCCTAAAACCATTGATATCCAGAACTAATGGAGTAGCCCCGAGCATCAGCCTGCCAGTGACCATCCACAAAACCTTCACTCAAAACATCCTTAATTTTACAGATATTCCTCCAGTTCCAATTGGAATCAGGAGGAGGATGATTTGTAGCCCAGGGAGCTCCCTTTAGGTAAACATGATGAATCCATAACACCCATAACCTGTCAGCTATAGTATGAATCAAATTAACCAATTTGCCAACAGTAGCTTTATTCCACACCTCAGCTTGCGTGATATCAAGCCCTCCTTCCTTCTTCCTACAACAAACTTTATCCCAAGCTATCAAAGGGACTCTGTGATAGTCAGATGCACCACTCCAAAAGAAATTCCTGCAAATAGCTTCAATCCTCCTTATGACTCCTTTGGGAATAAAGAAGATAGAAGCCCAATAATTATGGAGAGTATTTAACACAGAGTTAATTAAAATAAGTCTTCCTGCATAACTCAACTTCCTTGCACCAATACCCCTGATCTTGTTCACAATCTTATCCAATAGCATATGACAATCAGCTTTAGATAATCTACCAGGTTGAATAGGGACCCCCAGATACTTGAAAGGCAAAACTCCTTGCTGAAATCCTGAGACCTGTACAATATCCATCCTCACACCATCTGGGACACCATTAAAGACAACCTCTAACGTAGAAGCATTAACTCTCAAACCAGATGTTTCCGAAAAGGTATATAAGGCCCTTAAGAGCAACATAATAGACTTGAGATCACCCTTACAGAACATTAACAAATCATCAGCAAACAGCAGATGAGTTAACTTCAGGCTTTTGCAGAGAGCGTGATATCTAAAATACCATTTTCCAGTGGCATACTCCACGACTTTGGTCACAAATATCGAAGATAAGAGGAGAAATAGGATCTCCTTGCCTCAGGCCCCTCTTACCCTTAAAGAAACTAAACTGAGACCCATTCAAATTGACAGTATAGGATGAAGTAGTAATGCATAGCATAATCAACTGCCTAAAGTGATCAGGGAAGTTGAGTGCTTGAAGCATTTGATCCACAAACTTCCACTCAATAGTATCATAAGCCTTCTGCAGGTCTAGTTTAAACATACATCTGGGTTAAACCATTCCTCTATTATAATGTCTGACAAGATCTTGACAAATGAGTATGTTTTCCAGAATGCTCCCCCCCCCCCTAACAAATGCACCCTGATTCCTACTGATGATATCAGGTAGAACCAGTGCCAATCTATTACAAATAATCTTAGAAATAGCTTTATACAGGACATTGCAGCATGATATAGGTCTGAAATGCTTCACAATAGAAGGTCTGTCTAGTTTAGGGATTAAAGTAATGACAGTAGAATTAACCTGAACAAGGAGCTGCCCAGATTCAAAAAAATTGATAATAACAGCACCTATCTCAACACCTACAATATCCCAAGCATCCTTGTAAAATTGGCTAGAATAACCATCTGGTCGAGGTGACTTTCCATTAGGTATACTAAATATGCTTTGTTTAACTTCATCAATAGTAACTGGTTGAGATAAAATTAGCCAGTTCTCCTCAGTACAACATTGACCTCTTCTAACTACATGTTATTGTACTGAAATAGTATGCTCATGGGATCCTAGTAATGACTGATAATAATCCAAGAAAGCTAATTGGATATCAGATCCCTCAGTACAGAGATTTCCATCTTTATCTTCAATTTGAAAGACCTTATTCATCATTACCCTCTTTTTAATAGCATGGTGGAAAAATGATGTATTCAGATCCCCCTCAATGGACCACTGGATTTTAGCTTTCTGAGATAAGAAGCTATCTCTAGCCACAGTAAGCTCCTTGAGGTCACTTGCTAAATCCAACTCCTACTGAATACGATCCAAATCTCCTGGTTTATCAACTAAGGCTTTCTGAATGTTTGCCAGAGCCAAACCAGCAATAGTGGTAGTGTTTTCTATATCAGAAAAACAAGTATGATTCAATTTTTTAAGTACAGGTTTGAGAGCCTTCAATTTCTTGATCACTCTAAACATCTTGGTGCCAGAATATACACACCTCCAGACACTGTGCACACTAGCCTTAAATTCTTTAGCTTTGCCCCACATATTAAAATATTTAAAGCTCTTTTTTCCTCCTAAATCAACTCTCCTATTCACCACAGTACATGGACAGTGATAAAAAAGACCCTCTGGATGAAAATGAGCAATGTAATCACCAAAAACATCCATCCACTCAATATTGCCCATAGCCTTATCCAATATGCTATAAATTCTCTCAGAAGCCTCATGCTTATTAGACCAAGTATAGAGAGCCCCAGTAGATGAAACATCCTCCATACAACATAATGAAGCACACTCTTAAAACTGTTCCATTTCAATCTCAGTAGTATGACCACAAAGTCTTTCAATAGGTGATAGAATAGTATTAAAGTCTTCTAGCCAGAGCCAAGGATCAGAACAGTGATTAGCCACCTGTTTTAGGAAATCCCATAGCTCTCCCCTTTCATGAAGGCCATTAAAACCATATATCATAGTCAAATAAAACTTCCTATCATCAGTTTTAGAATGGACTAGCATATGAATATATTGTGTATTATAGGATAAAAATTGAATATCAAAACATAAAAGGCCTCCAAAAAATCCAGATGTTCCCCCCTTATGCCATCTGCAGTTAGTGGTCACACTCCAACCATCACAAATAGAGGTAGCTCTCTTAAGGAGATTCCTAGGTTTGAGCTTAGTTTCCAGCAGACCAAAGAGACCAACCCCATTATTGTGTATAAATCACTTGACCACCTTCTACTTATTCAGGTCATTAAGACCCCTAACATTCCAAAAGCCAATACTATGCATTAGTATTGACACCTAGAGGGTCCTTTCCACTCTCTGCCACTCCCCCTCCAGGAGTGGCATTACTAATCAGTGCATCAACAAAAGTATAGTGGCTGAATTGTCCAGATAGGCTGATCCCATCCATCCCACCTTGTCTATTCAACCTCATAATCTGCAAAGCAGGTGTAGACTTAACAACATGAGTTGATCTAACCTGGCCAAGGGGAGGAAAAGCTCCAAGGGTAAAGATAGATTGGGAAAGAATAATATTCTGAGATTTTTGTATTGGCCTCCAAACTTGTTTAGGTAGAGACTGTGTTTTAGTTACAGTCCCCTGAACTTGTTTCCTCCCTACTTTAAGGATTGGTTTCCTGCATTGAGTTGCAATATGGCCAATACCTTTACAGCTAGTACATGTAATGGGTTTCCATTCATAAGCAACAGTCACAGTAACCACTTTTCCAGACTCATCCAAGAACTTCACCTGGTCAGGCAAAACCTGATCCATTAGCATCTCAACCATGACCCTAGCATAACTCAAATGAATTTTGTCCACAATTGGTCTATCCAGTTGGACAAATTTTCCCACCAGACCAGCGATTTTTGGCAAGCATTTGCCCTAGAATTTCAGAGGAATACCAGCTAGTCTAATCCAAACAGGCACAACTTCAACTTTGCCTTTCTCTAATTGAGTAGAGATATCTCGGGGTTTAATTACTATTGGTTTATTATCAAACAAATAGTAACCTGATTTCAACAGTGCTTTCCTACTACTCTGCCTTGTGAACCTAACAATGAAAATCCCATTGTCTAAGAACGAGACGCTGTCGATGCCAAATTCACCCCAAACACGGTAGACATAATCCTCTATAAGGTCCCATGGTGGGTTAGCACCCAAAACAAAACAATACATAGAGTTATTCCAAAATTCTACTTCAGATTTGATGTCCTCCGGTGTAAACTGTAACATGTCCTCCAAATCCTCCTCCTCTACAATAGTTTCCATCACCGGGATAGACTTACCACCATGCTTAAGTATCCATCCATCCTGTTAATTCACATCTTCATCTTCAGACAAGTTAAGGATAAGGACACCATTCATCTCTTGTAAGGACTTCGTCTTTCTTGCTTCCTCTGATGTCGGACCTCGAAAGGTACCAACTTTAGAACCCATCTTCGATGAGCTAGCTCCATCAGTTCCAAGGAGTGAACGTTTGGCAGATGACACAGAAGATGACACCTTTTTCAATGGAGAAAATCGGTTTTGGTTATTATTGATGTGTTTAACGGCCGTCATTTTAGGTTTCTTAAATTCAGTGCTTTTCTCTCTCTATTTTTCTCTCATCATTTCATCACACTTTGCCTTTTTATTATAATGTAGAATGGATGTGGTTTTTTCCAATTGGTGGACAAAATGAAATCTAAAGAAGGCGGCATTAATATTGAGGTAAAAATGAAGAAGATGAAAATGAAGAATGAGAAATTGAGATTGGAGGTGAAAATGTTGAAGACTGAAGTAGATAAGCACTCAAAAGGGGAGAAAATTTTAATGGTTGGATTAATATTTTCTTGGATTATATTTGCGTTTATTTGGATGTTTAGGAAATGAATGTAATCCTTTGAATGTAACCCTTGTTTAGGAATTGAAGCAAGTATGTTTGAAAACAATTTATCCATGGAATGCAATTTCATTTGATAAAAATGAACTTGTCCATTACATTCTGCAAAATCTGTCTATTGCATTCTTAAACAAAGTCTAACCAAATACAACAATTACAAAGCACTGTGTCTCAGTCATACTCTATTACAAAAACCAGTGTCTCGGTCACCAATACATTACAAAACATTCTGCAAAATCTGTCTTTACTTTATATCGTCTACTGGTTTTGGTTGACTGATTGTTGAGTAGGTAGTCCCTCCATAATGCTCCTTGGTCCATTATTACTGCCCATATCCTATCAAGAATTAAAGTGTTAGAGCTAACGCATTGCTGAACATTCTGCAATATTTGTGCTTTCTAATGTATAAGCAAATTAGAAGTAACGCATTGTTGAACTTACATTTGTATAAGCATGACCTTTTTCATCAATTAATACTCCAAATCCTTGTGGGACCTGCAATATCACCATATCAAGCTGTTGAGATACTACTTTTAATGAAGAATCCTAATTGAAAACACTAATAGAGCATTGTAGAACTCACCCTACCACCTATACCACTTTTTCCACCTCTCCCATTTCTTCCTCCCCTTCCACCTCTACCTCCAGGCCTTATGACCCTGCCTCCTCTACCAATTCTTGTTGGTTGTTATGTTACTGCATGATAACCATTAGAGGCAGGTTGTGGTTCCTGATTGCTCTCTACCCTAGGCTGTTTCCTAGGTCTTCCCATTGGGTTTTTTTTGAGGGGGTGGTGGATGGTTATCTTCGTCAGGGCACTTTCTTTTGTTGTGTGTTTTTTATTTACAAACTGAACAGGACATCTCAATTCCATGCTTGGTCAACTTACCTGGTTTTTTAGGGTTCTCAAAAGGATCCCTTCTTCTTTTTCTCCTAGGCCTACCAGGTCCAACTTTAATGGGAGGGGGATTCAGTGGCAAGTCTACCTTTGGCCAATGTCTCTGGCCTGGACAAGGACTAATAGACAGATTGTAACTGAGAAGATAAGCTTCTCTTTTATACATGTCATCCACATAGTCTTCAGCATGACCATGTATACTAAAGATTGCTGCCACAGCATGGAAACATGGGATGCCAGTTAAATCCCATTTCCTACATGTACATGAGATCGGAAGAGCACACGTCTGNCTCCTCCTCCGATCCCCTACAAACGAGCCAATGGACTCCACCCCCACTACCATTATCCATTCGTGGTCCCGATGCATACAGGTATTAATTAGAGGAAGTTCATCTTTCTGCATAGCTCTCTATCATGGCTCATTCCCCGTACTACTCCATTTGTTTTATAAGGCGGGCTGGGGTTTGGTTGTTTTTGTCAGGGCACTTTCTTTTGTTGTGTGTTTTTGATTTACAAACTGAACAGGACATCTCAATTCCAAGCTTGGTCAACTTACCTCGTTGTTTAGGGTTCTCAAAAGGATCCCTTCTTCTTTTTCTCCTAGGCCTACCAGGTCCAACTTTAATGGGTGGGGGATTAAGTGGCAAGTCTACCTTTGGCCAATGTCTCTGGCCTGGACAAGGAGTAATAAATAGATTGTAACTGAGAAGATAAGCTTCTCTTTTATACATGTCATCCATATAATCTTCAACATGACCATGTATACTAAAGATAGCTGCCACAACATGGAAACATGGGATGCCAGTTAAATCCCATTTCCTATATGTACACGTCCTTGCTTCCAAGTCAACAATCAAGCATTCAATCCCATGTGTTACCTGGAAAAGAGTAGGTTTTGATTATAAAGGGACGTATTCAGAAAATTTATCCTTCTTCACCTCAAGCCTTGCTTGCACTATAGGACAAACAACATGAGTTGATGACTCCATTGCTGGTTTTTTCTCCATCAGCCTTTGCATCATTGAAGTCCTTATCTCTTGAAGCATGTAAAGAAAACAAAGTGTTATAGGTAACCCAAGCTATTTGAAGTATAAGTTACCTTTAAAGTACTAGGTTTTGAAGTACTAGGTTTTGAAATGTTAGGTAAATTAGATTCTTCTTGACCAGTGAGCTTACCAGATGCAGCTTCAAGCTCTAGTTGATAAGCAATCTTCAAAGCATTTGCATTCAATGCCTTTGCCCTCAATCTTACTTGTTTTAGCTCTTCATCATCATCATCATCAAAACCAACATCATCATCAGCTTATATGTCATTCTCATCAACTAACTCCTCTATTACACTATCATCATCCCTATCATCACTATCTCCTACATCATCTTCAGGATCATAACCTAGATCTTCTTCTTCAGCCTCACTTAATTCATCATTCCCCTCCAAATAATTCAAACAGTTCTCATCAGCTCTTTGTTCATAATCATTAAATCTATATAAATCTACTAATGTGTAGTCATTGCAGTCATAAGATGACCCAGGAATGTCATTTAAACTGACATGATCCTTAGTAGCAACAACAGGAGGTGGTGAATTGGTGACTGTAGTAGGTGGTGAATCTTCAATATGTAAAGGTGTTTTTTTAGTTCCTTTTTTAGGAGAATTGGTGAATCTAGGAGAGGTTCTAATAACAAAAGAAGTTGTTTTAGAAGATTTTTTTGGTGATTTAAAAGATGTTTTTGAGGTTTTCCAGTTGTTTGAGAACATAACATGACTGAAGTTTGATGTGGTTTATGATGAGATGACTCTTTGGGTGTTATAAATAAAGGGGATGACTCAGGTGGTCCCTCAAGTGGTCCCTCAAGTGGTCCTTTCTTTTGTAAAGCAACAACACTAACACTTTTGACATGAATCTTATTCTATTTGGTATTAATTTACATGGTTTGTTAAAAACACTCCCATTACCAACCTCCTATGTCCACAACATCAACTGACTAATATCTTTCTCAGGTACCATATAACATTCAATCACTCTATGCAACTCAGCCAAATTACCTATAATCTGTGCATCTCTGTCATCAAATGCTCTCTTCAATTACTCACTTGGATGCATGAAGAATATACCATCTACGCCCCTCATAAACCCACTACATTTTTCAGCTTCTTCAAGCAATGTAAAGTGTAAACCACCCCATCTCATCAGGATCAACCCCCACTGTCCTACAGGTCCTACTCATACATACCAAAGAATGTTCATCCCTCTGAAAGTTGCCTCCAAACCACAATTTCAATGTCACTACCTAAATAATAGCATGAACATAGGATCATCATCAATTAATTAAAACGTCGCATATAAAAGCCCAGAAATTAGGGTTTATATAAGGCAGATTAAACCCTAATAAAAATGCCAAAGACAGAAAAAAATCAAACAAATTATTTGTAACCATACATGAAACAACAACAACCAAGAATAATCAAAGTTTCAAAAAACAATAAAGGGAGAATGTACCTTTATTTTTGTTATTATGCCAGATTAAATAACATCAGCAAAGGCGAGTTTATAGAAGATGGATTTAGGAAAGATGAAAGAAGGGATATTTAATAATGGCGTCTTCCTGAACCTTCAGCAATGGCGTCTTGTTGAAGATGAAAAGGAAAGATGAAAAAGGGGAAGGGTAAAAGGTAGAACTGTGAAATGAGAAAGATAGAAATGAAAAAGGGTTTTTGTTGGACCATATAGATATATGTTTGAGTTTTGATAATGACAAGTTTGTGTTTCGTGTTATATATACACTTGCTCGTAATCGTTTGTTTATTCTTTAATAGATTGATTTCAGTTTACAAGTTTAGCAAGTAATGTTATAGCAACCTTAGCTATAACATTGAAGATTTG
>LHUT01004561.1:0-13983 GCA_001412135.1 Silene latifolia subsp. alba
GTAAAGAAAAGTAAAATTAATAGGATATTTCAATTTCACATAAAAACACCAATTAATTCTTTCATTTTTTATTTTCTTATTCTATGCCTAGTGAACATAGGTTAGAAAAACCCTTAAATTAAAGGTAAAAAATCAAATTATCCATCAGAAACAATCCTTAAATGACACCTTAAAATAAAATAAGGGAATAAATAACTTGAACGAATGAGATAATAAATGATTTATTATGTAAAGCCTAAGGCCAATTTAGACACTTATGTATAATTACTTAACTTATTGATTGTTTACGTTATTTTCTAAATAAGACTTTTCACATTTTATTTTCCGTTTAGTTATAGAAAAAATTCAATCTATATTTTAATCAATTTAAATATTTATATTTAAATCAATTTGGTTCACTATTTTCTTGATTTTTATTGTGTAAAATGATCTTCTAAATAAATTAAAGGTTCTCTTTTAAATAATTTGTAAGGGTGGGCTTTTAGTGAAGTAAAACATATTCAAGTCATGTTTGCTTAGGATACTTAAATTACAAGAATCGATACTTCTTACTTAGTAGTACTGTAGTATGGCTCTGTTTGGTAGCGCGTTTTAGGTACCTTTTTTTCATCAAAGTATACAAAATTTTTTTTTCATACGTATACACACTTTACTAAATGTTCCTCACTCCGTTTAAATCAGTTCCATATATTTAGGAGGTCAGGTACATATACAATCATCTTACTCGAGATATCTATGAAAGTAGTAAATTCGATATCGAAACAATTAATTCAAAAATAATAATTATTGACTCAATGAATAAGAAGGCAAGATAATCTAAAAAGTAGGATCATGGCTTCTCATATTCGTCGCCGTTCTTTCCTCTACATGTCTTACTTACTTCAATCCCTTTGCCCTATTCTTTAATGCATTCTAAGGTTGTCATGTAACCTTGTTGTTCATCTCTTGTCCTTTTACTAGATCCTCTTATTATGTTGTCGATATTTATTTATTTTATTTATTTTTCTGTAAATCAATATTAATAAATAGTTAAATATAGAGAGTTTTCGAAAAGGTATTCCGAATAAATGTGTCATTGCTTACGATCTAAAATAAAGACTTCCCACCATAATTCATCACAGAAAAATAAAGTTAAGACGGTCACTAGCACTTAATCTTTCCATATTACAAGTAAGAATACAAATTCTTGTTTAGACAACTGTAAACGTGAAATGAATCTAAAACAAAACTACCATATACCCATCTAATTAATACTCGCTAATTTTAGTTAAAAGTTTTGAATTTTGTTCGAGTTTATCTTACGACATTACTTGTTCGTTCCAGCTGATATTTTTGTTCGTTCCAGCTGATATTTTTCGCTATCCTTAACCTAAAATCCTAACTCCGCAACTGCAAATCAGCTAATGCTACAATTTTATTTTACTTGTTTCACCCTTAAAGACAACCTAAAGACTTATAACTAATCTAGGAGATACCAAACACAATTTAGGATGCCAAAACCTAACTAGCTAATTAAGCTACCAAGTTAATAAAACATCCATGCATGCTACTCCACGTATATTACGTAATTAATTGCATGACAATTTAGCAAACCAAATAAACACACGTAAATCTAGATAACTAGGAATTTAGGGGTACTCATTCATCCGTTCCGGTTATTTATTTGCCCATTCTATTTTGGTTGTCTCGATCATTTTTTTATCTTTCTATTTTAAGAATGCTTTGATGGACAATTAATTCATGTACACTCGATTTGATTCACTTATCATCTAATAATCGACCTTTTTCTTTTTTTCTTAGTTTTTGTGTCAAAAACAAAAGGAAAACAAATAACCGAGATGAAATTACTTAATAACGTTTGATAATGTTGCATGACACGGTCGGTCGGACCAACATAAAATAACAAAATAATTCGCTTAAAAAATATGATTGTCGTCGTCCTTAGCTTGCATGTTATACATAGTTCTTTGAACCTTTTACAAGATGCAAACAAATTCTCTCTTTTGTCTTCTAACTTCACCGTTGAATTTTTCTACTTTATTTGCTGTCAATGTTTCCCAAGATCCGATTCTTATATACGGAGTAATATAATTAATTAAGAATTAGGTACTTAGGTACGCTCTCTTCTATTGAACAATGAAAATTATAAAAGTTTTATCCAAATACAATATTAGTGTAAAATAATAAGTTAAATTGACTTTAAACATATTTCTAAAGTAACTACTTG
This sequence comes from Silene latifolia subsp. alba, assembly GCA_001412135.1. Classification (NCBI taxonomy): domain Eukaryota; kingdom Viridiplantae; phylum Streptophyta; class Magnoliopsida; order Caryophyllales; family Caryophyllaceae; genus Silene; species Silene latifolia. Next base: position 2,228 of record LHUT01004561.1, read on the forward strand.
TTAATAATAACTTGTTTATTGATTTAATGTATACAGTATATCGGTTTTGGTCTGTTTGGTAAAACTAACTGAAAAGGTAGCTGAAAACTGAAAAGCTAACTGAAACCTGAAAAGGTAACTGATAGGGTAGCTGAAAATTAGAAATTGATAAGATAGCTGATTATATAAAAAAGTGTTTGAAAAACTAACTTAAAAGGTAAGTGATTTCGATGAAATGACGTAAAAGGATATGATAATTATTTAATAGTATATATTTAAGGGGTAAAAACGGAAAATAAAATAAAATCAGTTACCTGAAATCTCAAATGTTACTCTAGGTAGCATTTCATTTCAGATGGCTTATTTAATTTGATTAAATAAGCTACTTGCCAAACGCTTACAAGAAAATAAGGTACCTGAAATTTTGGTCAAATAAGCTACTTTGACCAAATCAAGTACCTAAAATATCTTGCCAAACGGAGCCTAACATTAGACTTTCCCTTAAGATCATTTAACTTTACTTCATTATATTTAAAAATAAAAGATTCCCCTAATATAATATTGACACAAATTAATGGAATTGTCATATTCACACAATCACATGCATATGTATATATATGGACCTAAGTTTTTCCTTGGCTTTTGTAAGAAGGGTTGAAATAAAACTTGTGCAAAGTGAATTTCCAACAAAATAAAAAAAATGGAGAGAGGCATGGGCGACGGAATGTACGGCGGTGGCGGTGAATGTGCCGGGTATTCTTACCACCACCCGTTGGTGGAGGGCGGGGTGATGATGTCAAGGGATCCTAAGCCAAGACTTAGGTGGACTCCTGATCTTCATGAACGCTTTGTTGATGCTGTCACCAAACTTGGTGGTCCGGATAGTATGTCATCATCTTTCTCTCATGAATATACAATACTTTTTCAGTCGTCTCAGTCATTTGCTTACGTTTTATATTCAAAATATTTTGTCCATTCCATTATTCTAGCAAAATTGAGCTAGTTAATTAGTTCTTAATTCTTATATATGAAAATATTTCAAACTAGATCGACTTGTAAATAAAATGTTGTTGTAGACATCAACTACAAAAATTAAAATCACGAAGGGATACGATTTAGGACCCCTACATATCTACGTAGCTACTTCCTTTGTCCTGGTAAATTATTTAAGTAACCATTTCCGGTTTAACGATGCAGAAGCTACTCCAAAGGCTGTATTAAAGCTCATGGGTATGAAAGGGTTGACATTGTACCATTTGAAGTCTCATTTACAGGTTTCACATTGCTTCTCAATTACAATATTCATTTACCAATTTATTTTGTTTCACTTTAAATAGAGTACTATTACGCTTTTCTTAACCGGTAAAGTCATGAGGGTTTGTACTTATGACCTGGTTCAAACCTCGTCAGCATCATATTCATCCTTGTGTCTCCCTTTATACAAAAAATGCTTTTCTAATTGTGTAATGTGTATTGTGCGTAGAAATACAGACTAGGACAGCATTCAAAAAAGCAAAATAGTAGCTCTCAATTGAAGGCAGAGTTAACAGGTGAGCTCCTTTTTATTTCGGGAATTGATAATGTCAAAGAGGAAATGTACTCTGTCACTCATTATGTAAGAGCATTATTTTAATAGCTTAACTTGTGTAGGTAACATGTATTACATTTTGACTGGGTGACAGGGTGTATATTTCTGAGTGACGTTATGATCATCCTTTATTTTATTTTATTTAATTATTTTGTAATATAACCGAGTGTAAATCATGTTTTAATAGTACCAAAGCATTCATACACAAGATATAGCGACCGTTGCTTAGAAGCCAGTACCAGTGGAGCATCTACATTCAGATTTCATGGAAACAATAATTATAATCAACTGTAAGTCGTCCGTCATCGTACGTCTAATGTTTTGAGCGTCTTTGGTTGCACCATGTGATAAGGGATCTTAGTCAATACCGAATTATATTATCTATCTTACCCGGGCATACCCTAGTAAAAAATAAATACAACGGTTGTAAGCAACAAATAATGCAATATTCATATCAGTCTTACTAATATTTCTCTTTTTGGATCAGTAGAAACAATAATTTCCCTTTAACGGCCGATGCATTACAATCTCAGTTCGAGATTCAGAATGAATTGCAAGAGCAACTTCAGGTACATTTTCTCAAGGTTATAACTTATAACCACCTGTGGTCCGTCGATCCCAACCCCACGTTTTGTATAGATAATTTCTGATTTTCGGAATATATACAACTTTTAACTTTTGAGTTAGAAAAGTCGAAATTGTTAGGGAATGTGCGTGGTATATAAACATTACAATCTAAAACTACGACTTTACTCAAGTGTATAGAATCCGAATCATAGATCCTTTTAATTAGTAGTGTGCCTTTAAATGCACTGCTCGACAATAAAGTTATTATAAAACCGTATAATCAGAAGACTTGTTGAATGATAGGTACAACAAAGAATACAAACAAGGATGGAAGCACAAGGAAAATACCTACAAGCTATATTACACAAAGCACACCAAGGCCTTTCCATAAATTGTAATAATATGAACATCAACAATTTTGTTACAAATAATCATAAAGGTATATTATGCAATAATAACAATAATAATGTTCATCATGACGGAACTAAACCGATTTACGACCAAATTTATCGTGATCATCATCGTCAAACACGAGGAAATGAACAAGATCGCGAGGAAAATAATATGAAGATTAAGCAGGAAGGCGGATCGAGTGATTGCTCCTTGCAATTGAAGCTTAATAGTGATAGTAAACATAGATATAATCATCATGATTTCGGAATAATTAGTGCAAATGAAAGTGATCAATTAGATGATAAATTACTTGCCTACAAGATTAATGGAATTCTATAAGAGATTAAGCTTGTTGACTTTGCTAATGATGTACATTAATTTTATGATTGCTATTGAAAGCATGTAGACACTTGTATTTCAAGTTATAGAAAGAGATAATACTTGTCCGAAATTTTTAAAATTTAGTTTAGCAGTTCAGATTTATTCAATTTAGTTCAACTGTATTCAGTATTTTATCAAGCAATATCGAGAATAAAAAAGTATTTTTTAACTTTTGTGTTGTCAAACTAATTACTTGAGTGATCTCATAATTATACTATCATGAGACGTTTTAATTTACAAATAAACTCGGTTTATATTTCTAGTAAAAGATTAATTTCTCGTGCTTAAATTACTCCGAATAAATTAAACAACACGACATATAATTTTCCTAGTCAATAAAACCAACTAATTGTATTCATAAAAACATTATCAAATTACAAATTTAGCAAGAAATTCATCAATTGTTTGAAATAAATGTCAAGGTCATGGTGTACCAATAATCTTAATTACACAGTTATGCTAGCACATTACTTATTTAGCGTTTAAAACTTTTTGAACGAGGTTGCTCATCATTGGAGTCTCCCCTAAGCTTAATGAGTGAATAAACGGCGGCTCCGGCAATCGCCCCTCCAACGGGTGCTAAACCGTAAATCCATAACCCATTGTATCGGCCTGCTGCAATTGCGGGACCCAGGGTCCTTGCCGGATTCATAGACCCACCAGTAGCCGGCCTGCACATTAATGTCATTTTGATTATATTTTTTTCATATTTTGATATTACTAGTTTAATTTATGGCGACTTAATCATGATAAAAGACTGTGTCTGTCACCAAGTAGTACCGAGTTTCAGTATCACTTTGTCACATATTTTATGTAGGAACATAATATATTAACAATCTCTATATGATGAATGTGAGAGATTAAAAGGGTGACAATAACACTTGATATCAACTAGTGACGTTATCTCATTTTCCTGAAAAAATTGCATGATGTTTTAAGTATAACACACCCGATTAGCAATATGTCAAGCAGTATAGTACTTCCAATTGCAAGGCCTGCCAACTCTCCCACCTGAAAATTAAAGATGCCATTCATTAAAAAACAAATAAGTTTGTTAATTATTTTTTCGACTGGCCAAAATCCGATCTTACATAAACACCATTTTGACTAATAAATTTCATTTCGGCATTGTATAAATAGACCTGACAAACGGGTCAATTAGGCCAGGTTCAGGACTTTAGGTCGGTTCAATTTGGGTTCGAGTTGTTAGGGTATATACGAACTCCGGTCAGATAGGGTCTGGTCATTTCGGGTTCGGCTCATTTTCGGGTGGGTTGTTATCAAGTTATTTGGGGATATATAACGATCAGTATGCGATGTGATAATAAACTTTTGGGCGGCGTTAAATAAGTCGTGTCAATTCGGATTTCGAGTCAAATTCGAGACCTCAATTCGGGTTCGGGTGGGGTCATTAGGGTTGGGTCAGCTTCGCCAGGTTTATGTATAAACATGCGTAAATAAAATAACAATCAAGATAGTAATATACCGCACGAGTGTCGGTAGCAACAGCCGTAACAACAAACATGAGAAAGAACGTAGCGACAAATTCCAACAAAAACGCCTGCCCATCACCAACCGTAGCGACCGTGCCACCGCCCGACATAAAGGGGTGGTAAGCCAACTTAAGCAAAAAAGAGGCCGAAATCGCGCCACCGAATTGGGCCACAATGTAAACGGGTACATGGGCCCATGGAAAATGTTTTAGGGCCGCAAATGCAAGTGTTACTGCCGGATTTATATGGGCTCCAGAAATGTGGCCCATTGAAAGAATAGCTATCATTGCTGCTAACCCAGAACATGCTGCATTTCCTAAAAGAGTTTCTGCACCGTTGTATTTTTGGTTAACAATTGGGCCTCCTGCTGCTGAAAATACTAGTATGAATGTCCCGACGAACTCGGCTCCGCCCTGTGGTATATAATCGTTAATCTTATGAAAGACCGTTGTATGTATATAACATAAGTACATAACTATTATCGTGATATAAGATGTATAGCTTGAAATTAGATTGTTAAATGAAGTGGGGGAGTAAGGGGGTTAGCAGAGACGCTCATCCACGCTGAAAAATAAAAAATCCGAAATTTTAGTTAAATTAACAATTTTCCAATTATTATTTATGCATGCTTATTGACACTGCTTATTCACCTGTTGAAACTTTTCATCCAGTTCATAGACTATACATCTGNNATATTTATAAATGGTAATATGCTCAGAAAATATGTGTATAATATGCTCAAAAACTACAAGGTCTGGGGTACTACCTCAGATGCGTAATCCTTTTTCTCCTTTTCATCCCCTGACGGGAAATTTTGACTCCACTACAGGTTGAATTTGTTAAACCATGTCATATGCAAGATTTGATATACCTAAGTCTCTCAGCTAATATACAGTGGCGGAATCAGGATTTTTAATTAAATGAACGAGGACGAGTAACACCGAAAATAAAAAGAAACAAAATCAACATATATAGTATAATAAGGAGCACCTTTTGAAGAAGTGAAACACAGATTGTGTTAGAGGTAGGGTGCCTCGTTAATACCCGATCACTAGCGGCCGGAGCTGCGGACGGAGGCGGAATTTCATCATGCACGGCCATTTTTCTAGCCAATAATTCTTCTTCTTCTTGCTACTTAAAAATCACCAATTAATAACTATCAGATTATATCGTAATTGTATGAATTATATTGGAGTACTTTAATTTGTGTTATACGTCTGGTTACCTCTACGTTATATATAATGCTACATTATAGCGTAAGTTTTGCTTTGCTCCAAAATTAGTCATGATCTATGCATGTTACATTCTACGTACGAATTAAGTGAGCTTAATTTACTTGCATTTTCAATTTATTCAACATTTCTTACAATCCAAATGTTTACATAGTATTTTACAACTTGAGAATAAATATAATATGTTGAATTTAGGGATATAAACCTGAAAAGACGGCAAGAATATACTCACTCCATCCCAGTCATTTATTTACCTATTTCATTTATGTGGTGTATTTTATAATTTGAGAATAAATATGTTGATTTTAGGGATATAAAAACCGAGTTTATATATTAGAACCTAAAAAGACGCAATAATATATATGTCACCGAAAAATTAAAGAGGAAATTGCATGAATATGAAGATGGACTTTAATTTAGTGACATTATTAATAGCGGATGCACTATTATTTTCTGGTGTAAAAATCAGTAAAATGTAGGGCAAAAATGATGCTGGCGGGTTTTAAACCCTGGTCATGAGTACAAGTTACAACTCCTCGTGGTTTTATCGGATAGTAAGTTAGTTGACATTTGCAGAGTCGGATGAAGTATGAAGGTGCATGATATCATAAAGACGGGAGCATGAGATAAGTGTGCAACCATTTCAAGGAAATGTTACCGTGGATTGAGTAACAATCCATTATCCTTTTTCAACTCTTAAGCAAATTCCATGTGATTACCATAGCATTACGGTCTTAAGGAATTACCTATTAAAAACTTCTCAAATTGTTCTATCTTATCTTAAGGAAATATGATTAAAATACCACCAAATTGTTGTTGTATATAATCAATCACATATTGAACATAGATATTTAACGATTTTGAAAGATAATAGTCGTAAGCAGTGGACCGGCTAAATAAGTATGCTCATCGGAAATTTGACGACTTCTTGGAAAAAAACTGATTTTTGTTTTGAAGAATAGCTCGGAAAAAAAAAGTCGAAATCTCGAGCATACGCTTTGTCATCATTTGTAGATAAAAATAAACCCCAAGATAATTGAGCAGACACAAGAAACCCAAAAAGACGGCTGTACAGTGTATAACTATAGAACGGTCTTACATAAGACCAACTCTTAGGCAAGAAGGTAAAAACTGTAGAGGGCGGTTCTCATGATTGAGGTTCAAAATCCGTCAGACATATTTTCCTCTACAGTTTCCAGTAAAATACCAGTGTTTATAATGCAAACAATAAATACAGGCGAAAGGAAGCTTCATTGATTTAATACTATGTTTTGACATGCTGGTGGTAATGGAGTTACACAGGGTGCAACAAACCAGCTCTTACATAAAATATACTACATGAATACAGTGTGGTCGATTTCATTGGTATTCTTCTTCCGAAGACAAACATACATGAATTCATTAGTGGTCGATTTCATTGGTATTTATCTTCGGAAGATGATAAGACCCAGGGCAGGAGGGCATTCCTGCAGAAGTAAGAAAAATAAGGATAATGGCTACGTCGTGTGAATATTACATTTTTGAAACATTGCATTCATCAAGCAAATTAAGGAGATGGTGCTCAGGTGCGCTTAGGGATGGCAACATCATCCGATTGGACTGAGATCTCGATCCTGCATCATCACCTGTCGACCCTTCTTTAGCAAGGGCTATATCTGCTCTTTTCCGCACATTTGCAGCAGAAACTCGCTCCTTCCATAGTCTCCCATCCTGTTTATCCATCAGAAGCTCATATATTAACGATTTATCAATGTCCAAAGGATGCAAAAGAATGTTTTTTCTCATCATGGACAAAAGAATTGTAATGCTATATTTGTAGAATACGAATGGACGAGCAAAAAACCATGAAGTGATATCAAGTGAATGAATGTGACGTCAAAAATATCAAACGTAACATTCATATACACAGTTCAACCGTCAAACTCATTGAGAGAACGGTCTCCATCAGCAGCAGGAATTGTCCTTGTGGCTCTCCTGCACCAAAAATATAATGGCCGAGAATAGCCATCTGGTCCAAAGTGTCGCGGGGGGAACAATGAAAGGACCAGAAATGAAACAGAAATGACAAATAAAATACGACACCAGTCAGTCCAAAATCTACGACTGAAAAATCCCTTCCCCACAAATTTCACCTCCCACCAATTACGGTCCGCTTTGTTAGACATACAACATGTTGGCCCCTCTTAAAATTATAATCCCAGCTAAATTCACAAAAGCCTAATATTAATGACAGATATATTCCGTAACTTTTTAGACTTTAAGGACATGTTCTAGAAACTTAGATCAGCGCAACAATATACCAGAGACAGGCAAACGGCATGTGAGCTAAATGGACAACAATCCAGATTCTATATGAACAAGGGGTATGGAAATTGGCCAGATGCAGCCGACATTCGAAACATGAACACAAAGTTGTTCGAAACAAGCAATACTTGGAGACTATTAGCAATTGAGGTACGAGGACAGAAAACACCCACAGGCCACAAAGCAATGTGTTCATCAAAATATCAGAGTAGCAAACCCCTAAAAAGGTTTATATCGCATAAACCTAAGTGACCTTGTGAATTGAGACCCTAAAGAAACGAAACAACCTGAATGGAATCCATTGGCATATGCATACAGCCCAATATTTCCTACAGAAACCCTAACCAAACTTACCCGAGGTGCCCTTTGACTCAATTTGATTAATGATCTGACAATAATCTACCTTAAGAATGACCCAAATGAGATCGATTCAACTTAATAGCACTATGACTTAATTAATGATAATCCCGGCATGGAATTATCCTCTTTAACTTGAAATGAGTCGATGAAACGGCAAATAAACCTAACCAAATATGATTCACTAGGATTGTCCCGAATTGTACCTAACTTGATCTTAAGAGTAATGCTAACCCCAACAAAACCTAACTGAATGCTTCGGCCTTCAAGCACCATACACATACCACACATTTACAAAGTCAATAGCTTTTTACACCCAACAGGAATACAAGTACAGAATGCTTAAATTGTGGAGATAATTGCAACAAGTTAACCCTTACATTAAGAATGGAAGGTTCTGGTAGCGGGCATTGAACCGGTCTATCATCATCCAAAGGTTCAGTTGGATGTTCAAGGGGTTTAAATTCACTGGTTACTTCAATCCCATGAGCAACTCCAGATGCCGCCACAGGAACCTCAGTCGCCTCAAGGTTTGGCGGCAATACTTCCCTCTCGTCCTGCTTATCTCAAAAGAAAACAACCCAACATTCAATTCAGTCCTCAGGAACGGAATAATGAGTAATCACAATTGCAACTAGATTAACTCGAGAAAAGATAACAAATCACTGAGATGAGCATATCAGATAAGTTCTAAATCCCAATCACTGCAATGAAATGCAACAAAGAATATCGACAACAACAACATTACCCCAGTGCATCAAGGGCTCCCGCAAATTGCATGGTAAGAGCTCAATAAAGAATATCAAATCTCACAAAATAAATAAATTCCAAACACAATTGGCAATCTTAATAAACAAACTCTCCAAAATTCCAGCAGTACAAAATTTTGAGTTTAAGCAACTACCTAAAACTTAAATAGATTACAGTAAATTCGGCCGGGTCAATTTTGCAAGGTCTATTCACAAGGAACATTCAGACAGATATTATGAACAAATCAAACCCAAGAATGAGACAATACAGAAAACAAACCCCATTTAACAATCATATGACAAATTCTTGTTTAACACGAGCATATGCATGTCCGTCGTAAACTTAAAACGGGTTAACTGAGATCTAAAAGAGTCAAATAAAACAGTTAAAACAGGTCAAATCAAATCAACACACCCAAAAGAAGTCAATTAGGAGGTCAAATTGTATTGAACTTAACTACTTACCACAAAAATCACCCTAAAACAACTGATTTTCATAATACAAACAACAAAAGATTCAAAATTTGATTAAATTAGAGTGAAAGGAACAAACTTTACACATACCCAGATCATAAAATAGTTATAAATTCAAGAAAACAATAGAATTAAATAATTAATGTAAAAACAAGTATTGTTTCTTACAATGGCACTTTGAGTTCTTTGATGTCTAGTTTTATTGCTTGAAAACTTTGAGAAAATTCCCACCATTTTTTTGCACTTTGTTGTTTCTTAGAGATTAAGCAATTTCTACATTAATGGGTAGACATAAAACTTGGGATAAAAGCAATAGATTTATCCAAAGTATGCATATAGTAATAATGAAAGAGAAAAGGAGGTGAAAGAAATTTGCTTTTGAAGTGATGTTGTGTTTTGATTCTTTGTTTGGATGAATGATGTGTTTGTTTGGTTCATCTTTGTTTTGATTTAGGTTTGGAAAGTAGTAATGGTGTAATTAAGTTTGGGTTAAGAGAGGGATTAAATTGACTTTGATATGATGGCTATTGGAGAAGAATTACTACTATAAGATAGCTAGTGTTTAGTGAAAAGTTGATGTTGTTATAATTAAGATATAATGTTAATAATAACTATTTTATATAATTGAAGTTTTGGATAAAATTTGAATTCTTCTCGGTTCTTGATCCGTTTTATCCCTTTGTGCATTTTTCAGAAATGATCCCACTCTTGTGTTTTTCAGCTAGGTCATGTGTTGTTTGAAGTTTTAAAAGGGTGGGTGTGTAATAGAAGGACTTGAGGTTCCTCTCATTTCATGGAGTTCAAGGTTTAAAGTCGGTTAATGCCTGAAGCCAGGTCTGACATGTTTGAGTGTGTGTCAGCTCAAGGATAAGGATCTCCATGTGGCCTGATCTTGCCTGAATTCCCTTGATCTCCTTCCCTGGACAGAACCACAATGGCCTGTGGCCTGCTCTTGTCTGAACCCCACTGATTTCTCCCATTGGACAAAATCAGAATGTCTGAAACTCCTACAGGATCATGTATATGACTTGCACAGGATATTCCAAGTAAGCCTAGCAATTTCCCACAATTACTTGGAACATTGATCATCTCAAAACACAGAGATTTCAGAATGAAGTTGCTGTTATGGAGTTCTATTAACAACTCACATGACCTTCAAGAGTTGATTTATCAAGGCCCTTCCTCAGGAGGCTTGTGACCATTGAGGCAAAAGAGGGCTCATAAGTTCCACCCAACTTGCTGTTGTCAAGGTCCCACACAGGTAAGATTTCCAACTCTGAACAGTGGTCTGATATTGGCTGCATGTCATCACTCTGAACCGACTTCCACCCTGAAACTCTCAGCATAAAGGTTTTAGAACTGAAGACCCCCCTTCTCAGTTCAGGTGGCAGGTAGAAGGCAGCCACCAGGCACTTAAGATACTCATTAACAGGAATCTCATCAAGCCTTGCCTGTCCTTGCACACCCAAGTTAAGCACAACATCACTTAAGGTGATGGAGTGTAAACAAGGGTTCATCTTCCCCAAACTTGCCATTAGCCTTATTAGTATGTAGTAATGAAAATGTGGGGTAAGAAAAACACATCTTATATCTCCCAAATGACTGGTTTTGAAGCTATAGTCAGGTCTGATGTAGGGTTTCAGGTTTGACAAGTTTGATTGTGGAAAAACCCAAGGCTCTCTCCTGACTTTATCCCTGACTAAATCCTGGCAAGTTCCTCCCCTAAATAACACCATGGCCTGTCTGGACCCCAAGGTTTGAAGGTCAGGCAGCCTTTGGTCCATTCTCAGTTCTAAAGGACCTAAATTAGAGACCTGGTCTTTGTTTTCACAGTGGGTGAGAGCAAGGTTTGTATTGGACAGTTTTTGGGGCTTATAAGGTGTAAGAGTAGGACTCTCATCATCATCCTCATGGTCAGCTATCAGGGATTCATTTTCCACAGGGTTCAAGCACCTCACTAGGCAAGCATCACTCACATAATTCACTTCATCAAGGGAGCAAGCCATTTCCACCTCATTTTGCTCATTAATTTCAAGTTCAGGTTCTAGGTTCATCCCATATATAGGCTGATAATTTTCACATGGTTTTATATCCCCATTGAGACTCAGAAGTTTTTGTCTTATGGTCCCTGTAGTGATTTCTAATTCATTCAAGACACAAGAAGGAGCATACTTCTTCCTCATATGGTGTTCAAGTTTTGGCCAAGTTTTAGAGTCCATTTTTAAAATAATGTTCAAAA
>LHUT01004567.1:0-13923 GCA_001412135.1 Silene latifolia subsp. alba
GAATGTTTTTTTCAAATTCAAGGCCTTGACGAGATAATTTGTTTGAAAAAAAAATTACCATTTTCTGAACTCGTAACAGAGAATTATTGTCGGTCAAAGTTTTTTTGTGAAAAACGAGGGGTACACCTTAGAAAACGAAAAAGTTCAGGGGTACACGAGAGAATATCCCAATAGATTAATAGTTTTAGCAAAGAAACAATGGAAAACCCAAAAATAATCACAACCTATTTTTAACCAAATGAATTGTCTTTGATCTATACAAGTTTACCCATATCAACAAACAATAGAACCCCTCAAAACTCAAACAAGAATTCCAAAAAAAAAAAAAAAAAGAAAAAAAAACTATGAACTTTCAACCTTAGATTCACTTAGGTTAAAACATTTCTGAGTCGGAAAACCCAACTCCAATATTTGCTGTGATAATTACATAAATTTTCAAAAAACAAGCGGGGTTAATGCAGCGTATGTAAGGTCATGTTTTGCTAATAGTATCTACCTGGTCTAGGCTCGAACCCTCGTGAATAAGGGCCGGCAGAAGACCTCCATCCCTCTCGCCATTGTCGTCCAACACCGCCTCTTTCCTCTGCGTAATTTGAAGTGTCATTTGGATTTTTTGACATGTTTTTCTTCGTGCCATTCCTCATCTCTTCTTCAATGTCATACTGGGTTCGCTGCAAAAGATATAGCAGTAAGTAATTTAAGTTCGGAGCCTCTTTAAGGAGACATTAATAAGTCAAGCAGTGGCATAGGGGCAGCATGCAGCACAACCGTCCTTGGCCTATGTTACTTTGACACTCACATTTGGAGATGTGCAGGTGTCCGACATGAGCCGGTGCCTTACTCTTACCAATCGATCTGACACTTCTTCTAGAAGAACCCCAAAGGATAGTCCACATAACAGGTAGAGGAATAGATTTTGTATGAAACATATTCTTGTTTCACTTTAAGACATGAAATATTTCAAATTTCTAACTACGTTTTAGGTTTGAAGATGTCTCTGTATCCTCGTTTTAGGAGAAGGGTCCCGTGTCAAAAAAAAAAAAGTGGCATGCGAAGTCCTATACTTGAATATGTACCAGTGTTCACCACACACGTGGCCGTGGCTGGGGTAACATAGCTCTTCCCTGTGCCATGAACTCAAAATTGACTTTCAAACAAATGATTTTGATCAGAAAACTAGTTTCAATCTAAGGCATAAAAATGTCTCCGATGATATAATTCGTTGGAACATTTTAAAGATGTTTCCTCTTTAGGGTGAATTAAGACTGTAACACAACCTTTTTTCCAGTGCTTACCTCACAAACACACTAATAAATCATAGTTGTTAGACATTTAAGTATTTGTTTTCGGAAGAAAGTTGACTTTACATAAATAGTCCACAACATGAAAGAATGCAAGGAGCTTGTTCACATTACCGTAGTAGGGTCTGACAGAACAGCGTAAGCCTCGCCAATCATCTTGAAAAGCTTTTCAGTGTCCTTATAGACCTCGTCTGCTATTTCCCTCCATAGTCCATCATCTCCGCTTTCACTTCTGGCCAATGATTGACCAGCCTACACCAACAAGGAATATGTCAGTGAAGCACATTGACTGTGCGGTCTAATGGATTTGAGAAGGCCCTATTTAAAATGTTAAGGTGAGACTCCAAATTTTCTAATAAAGTAAAAATAAAAATTTATCTCACCTGACATGACTATCAACTTTTAGTTCAATAAAAATTGAACACATTAATTTAGTTCAATAATTCTCTCTATTTTTCTAAACCCGAAAATACTACTGAAGCTAATGTAGTTGAGACCCCTTATTTTCTGAGGCCCAACTTTTAGAACTTATTGAACGTGCACAGGAAAAGCGGACAAATGACAGCTTGTGTAAAGAATGTAACCTTATCAGGATGATGCCTTAGAGCAGCTTTACGATAAGCTTTTTTCAGGTCTGTGCCTGTGACTGAAGCCTCCACTCCCCTGTCATAAATTTTTGAAATAGGAACTGATATTAGTAGACACAACCATTTCTCACTACTATGCACGCACTAAATCCACAACAGGCATCAAAATTCCAATGGTATTTCAAGGTATCATTAGTAAACATGGATTCTTCAGTATGAAAAATCTACAATCCAGATGTAAGCAGTCTTACCTAGTGTTGTTAACACAGCTATAGAGGCTGTGATTGGATGACCCCTAATGAAAATTGTGCCGAGAATTGCAACGACTGACTACTATTTCATGATAAAAACAAGCGCAGCCAGTTTTACAAAGTCTCATACGAAACTATCAAAATGGATAGAGTTGACTTTGGACTTTATGAGGAAATTTTTGACAGTTAATGGATAAAGTTTTGATAGCTTTCTACTTAAATGGCTTGATCTCACATTAATGAGATCATGTTGCAGGAGACCAACTGGGCTAGTTTAGTGACGCATTTTTCTTTATTCGATCAAATCCGTAACCGATAATTAAGTCCTTGGATCCAGTGGAAAAAAGGGAAAAGGTAAACATCGGCTACGAATACTTACAAAATGAGATAAAAATTCAAGGGTATCCCTCTTTTAGCCTGTTCCTCCATCTGATAGAGCCTCTGACGTGCTTGTCTCAGATCAGCTACTGTGCCTGTTTGCACAGATGCTCCTTGTGGATTGCTCTTCTCTTCTATCTGCTTAGCTAGCAGAGAGACAAACATCTGAAGATCTTTAGCTGCTTGATCATAATCTCTTATCAACTCAAACAAAGTGGCTCTTCTGGATATTGCCTGAAATTGCTCAATTGTTAGACCTCTATATTCAATGCAGGAACCAATAGAATACAATTTCCACATATTATACCAACACTAGATCTCATTAAAGTATACATTCAACAAAAAGTATCAATCATCTCAAACAAGGCAGCTCTTCTGGTTAGACCTAATATAACTCAATGGTTAGACCTATATGCAGAGCAGAAACACCAGTCAGAAAAATATAACTAAAAATTAAACCAACGCTAGATGTCATTAGGAATGCTTCTGAAAGACTTAGTAAACACCCTCCTAATGTTGCTGAGATGCACGAATTTAATAATTGTGTTTCTACTTGTTCTTTACTGGAACTGGCTGGGCAAGGGGCAGAGTTTACTTGGAATAATAATCAAGAAGGAGATGACATTGTGTGGTCTAGGCTTGATAGAGTTGTAATTAATCTTCATTGGATGGTTTCCTCTTCAGTGGCAGCTCTTCCCTCAGGGTTATCTGATCACAATCCCATGCTAGTGGGTATTTTGGAGGGAGTTCAGGTGAGAAAACGCTTCAATTTTTTCAATCCCTGGGTTGACCATCCCTCTTTTCATGATGTTGTGTCATCTGCTTGGAATAGTTCCACAGTTTCTGGCACCCCAACATATAATTGTTTCAGAAATTCAAAAGAACTAAGCATGGGCTCCAGTCCTTACACACTCAGTATTTTTCTGACCTTCATACTAGGGTTCAGGCTTGCAAGAGTGACATCCATTCGTGTCAGGCATTGCTGCAGTTGCACCCTATGCACTAACTACAAAACCGAGGAAACTAGGCTGCAAGAGCAATATTGTTTGTCGAAAAAAGCTGAGATGAAAATGCTTGCGCAGAGAGCTAAGATAACTCATATGAGTATTAAACAGGCTGATTGTAGTCCACTTCTTATTTCTATGCACGAATTAAGGAGAGAAAGGTTATTAATCAATTAACAGGATCTTGGATTGTTCTGGTACTGTTCCAAATGGTCACTCTGAAGTCCCCAATGCTTTCTTGCAGTATTACATTGCCTTGATTGGTTTTTCTTAAGTATTGATTCAAACAAAAGTCCAGGGCAGGATGGTTTTTCTTTTTTTGAGTGCAGAATTTTTCAAATCATCATGGGACACACTATTCAGGGAGAGTTCTGCTCTGCTATCCTTGACTACTTTAAGACTGGTAAGATGCTCAAACAAGTAAACTCTACCCTAATTGTGCCCCTTCCTAAGAAAGACAATGCTGCATCTGTGTTGGATTATCGCCATATTGCTTGTTGCACTACGGTCTATAAAAATATAAGAAACATCCTTGCTAATCGATTACAAACTGTTTTGCTCTCCTTGGTTGGTATTGAACAATCCGCATTCATAAAGGGGCGTAGTATATATGAGAATATCATGGTTTCACAAGGGTTTGTGAAGAATTATACTAAGAAAACTAACTCTCCCAGACGTCTTCTCAAGATTGATATACAGAAGGCATTTGATTCTTTGAGCTGGTATTTTATTGACCAAATGCTTTCTATTCTTCGTTTTCCTCAGATTTTTAAGGCTTGGGATTATGAATTGCATTACAACCACTTGGTTCTCTTTGATGATTAATGGTACTCCGCATGGTTTATTCCCGGAAGCTTGCAGAATAAGACAAGGGGAACCGATATCACCTTATGTCTTTGTTTTCAGAATGGAAATACTTTCCAGATCTCTCAGGAAACTGCCTTCTCATCCATTGTTCTCCTATCATTCAAAGTGTTCAAAAGTCAAACTCACACATCTAATTTTCGTGGATGATCTAATGGTTTTCACTCGAGGAGATTTGTCCTCTGTCAAAGCTGCTGAATCTTGTTTGAATGCTTTTGCTGCACACTCTGGCTTATATGCGAATCCATCAAATACAATCCAACAAAAACAGAAGTGTATTTTGGAGGAGTTCACCACTCTGTTAAAAGTCTTATATTATCTTCCTCTTAATGCAGCCAAACTGCAGAATGCTATGTACTCTCCCTTAATCCAAAAGGTAAAGAACTCTATAAATCGTTGGGCTACCCGGTTACTTTCTTATGCTGGTCGTGTGCAGCTTCTAAACTCTATAATCTTTGGTGTCGAGAACTTTCCGTGGTCTAGCTTACTTATCCCGAAAGGTGTTGTGAAACAGATCAATTCTTTATGCCGAGACTCATGTAATTCTACTGCTACACATAAAAAAGGGATTTTCAAGAGTTGGCATAGTTCTTGTATGCCTCATGATGAAGGTGGTTTCGATCAACATAAAAGATATTCTAGCATAAAAAAAAGCATTACTAATGAAGTGGATTGGCAAACTTTACAATGAAGAGGATGGACTTTGGTCTGCTTGGAGTAAAGCTTACCAACTTCATAAAGATGACCTTTGGAATGTCAATACTAAACCACAAGATTCAGAAAGTTGGAATTCTATTTTGAAAGTTGTCAAGGAACTACTGATTCTTGCTGGCTCTAAGGAAGATGCAATAACTCTTACAAATTCCAGGAATAAGGGACGAAGAATGCACATTGCTGCAGCATATAATTTCTTTAGGCAGAAAGGCAACAATATAAGGTGGTCCAAGATCATTTGGGATAGTATTAACATTCCTAAACATGCCTTCATAGCATGTTTAGCCATCCAACATAAGTTGTCAACAGTTGACAATCTTTGCAGCAGAGGACTCATTATTGTCCATAAGTGCAGCCTTTGCAAAGTGATTAGCAGGACCATCAACATCTCCACTGCCCTTATTCTCACGTGGTATGGAATAGCTTCTTGGCTGGTTGGTCTACCTTAGCGTACTTGGAGTCTGCCTAGTGAGCTAAATTGGTTTAGCAAGCACCTTCATCATACATTGGCATTCTAAATGGGCAAAAGCTATGATAGTCACCACCATAAATATGCTTTGGATTGAAAGGAACAGGCGCATATTTGAAGGAGTTGAAAGCAGTAGTGATAAGTTAGTTCAAAGCAACAAATTCCTTGTTAGTATTCAGGTCCTACGTCTATCTTAGAGCTTGTTTTGAGGATGTATTAGATCATCTTAATTTGTAAGATTTAGTGGTTTCTCTTTTTGTAAGATGTGACTTTTTTCCTTTCCCTTTGATGGATGAATAAAAGTCACACTACCTTCTTACCATAAAAAAAAAAAAGAAAATGAAAAAATTGCACCAAGAAGTTAATACATGAAGCAAACCTTCAAATAATTTGCATCCAGTGCAATTGCCAAACTGCAATCAGCAACGGCATCAGTGATATTACCCAATGCTTGGTAAGCAGCAGCACGATTGCCAAAACAGACAGCAGCAAAGGGACGTGACTCCACATTGAATGACAAAGCAGCTGAATAATGTTCAACAGCTTCTGCATGCCTTCCTTTTTGGAAGGCTCTGTTACCTGCAGACTACAATCAACAGCAGATATCTCACTTCACAAATAACCAAAATACTTTGAGTTTGTTTGGATACAATAGTAAGAGGAAAGGGGAGGAAAAGGGAGAAAGAAAGAATGCTGTTTCTTTTCAAATCTTTCCTGGGTGTGAAGGATTTTAATTTTGGTTCGAGCAGGGAAAATGATCCCCCCATTACCCTCCAAACCCATGTTGCTATCCAGACAAGGGATTTCCCTCCTCTCCGTTTCTTCCAAAGTGTACCATCCAGACAAACGGGTTTTAATTTGGGTTCAAGGAGAGAAATGGATCCCTCCATCATCCTCCAGCCCAACTCGCTATCCATGCAAGGATTTCCTCCCCTCCTTTACCCTCCAAAGCGTTCCGTCCAGACAAAGGGTTAAGGAGTTGCTAGTAACAACGTGGACCAATAAAACCTAATTAGCTTCCTGAAAAATTATATACTGGACTATACATAATAATAATTTGTCCTAGGATAATCCAATACGCCATTACAAAGAATCTTCAAAAGAGGTCACTGCAGACTTTTCTTAAAGAGCAAAATCTATTTTTCTACTGTCTCACTTGCTCACTTCTCTTGGTTTGAAGCAACTATATTCAAATACTGTCAGTGAGGCTATTACAGTTATTATTAGTGCCTCAAGAGGCTCCCACAAATGGAGGGGTATTCGATGAACGCAGCTTTACTCATGTGTTAACAACTTCGATGAACTCTGAATCAATTAGAAGGAACATATTGTAAAAGTCCCTCATTTGGCTAATGGTATGGGTAAATAAGATGCAACGGAGAATACATACTTATACTCAAGTCTTAATCACTATGTGAATGGACATCATCAACAATAGCATCTTTTATCATGTTTGAATTGTAATATTCAGTATAACACATGCAAAGTTTGAAACCAACAACTTAAAACAAACCACTCACATACCTTATGCCGTACTAGCTCACGTACAGTCGAAAGCTGAGGTATTAGTGACTCAAGACTCTCAGTTCCAAACCTAAAGACATTAAAATCTTATCAATCTTGTTGTAGGACTGTAGGAGAATGATGGATGCTAAAGCTTTATTAAAAGAAGATCGTGAACCGAAATTTAAGGAAACGCTTACTTTGCCACCATAGAATTCCATGTCTCTTGCTTCTCCAGAAATTCAAGAACTTCTTCTAGCTTTCCTAAATAGAAGTTGGACTTGAATATAAAACCAAACCGCCATGTACGAAACGAGTAGTTCTCCAAAATTTCAGCATCCATATTGGATAATAGCTCATTGGCACCCGGTATAGAAAAATTCTTTTCAGCAGCTTCTAGAGTCTCCTCACACAACTGTATAACCTCTTCGTATCTCCGCAACTTCAAATGAGAACATTTCATAATCAAGACTATAAAGTTATATTGGTTGCAAATTATAGACGGCCATGCAGGTGAAAAAACAAGAAAGAGATACAAAGAGCATTTTCTCAGAAAGAAGCCACATACCATGAAAAGTGCTTCAGCTTTACTTTCCAGTAACTGCTCTGAATATGGGCTTATAACTAAAGCCTCTGCAATAATCTTCAGGGCACTTTCAGTATCACCGAACGTCTTTTGCCGCAAAAACAAAGTGGAACGATCCAAGCATTCAGATACTTTCTGCAATTGAGAAACAAAGCATTCTCACTTAATCCTCACTCAACAAACAAAATTTATCACTGCAACACTGGGTAGAAAGCAAGAAACTATGGACAAACATAAAGATGTTATCACAGGATGACCAAGGTGCATAAAACTGGCATTAGAAGAGGGTAGTGACTAGTGACTGGAGATAGGTCATCAACTCAGAGATCATAGCTTCACAAGCAGACTATTTAGTATTCCAAGACATGGCCACTCTTCAATTAAGGGTAAATCCAAAGTATATCAAAATTTCGGTAGCCTGCTATGAGACAGAGATTTCAACAAAAAGAATCCTCCTCAAATGGCCAAATAATAAATACCATCATCTTTTCTTCGCAAGAAGAACAATTACAAAAGCACCTATAACAACACAAATGTCAATGGTTTTCCTTTGTACGTCTAGAGAAAATTGTTACATACTCCTGACAGAAGAATCCCTAACCAACAATGACAATATTACCACCCCAGTGCCTTCAAAAGTTTTTGCATTTTGCCAGGTTAGGGAGATCGGACGTTACAAATATGGACAGAGAGATAGTGTTTCCCGATGACTCGTAATGATATTGCGTCGTAAACTACATGGACCTACTGCAGCCTCTCAATCCTAGACAAGGCAAAGTGCACAAGTTTTGTGAGCAATTTTGCTTTATTCCGTCATATTCCATAACTAAAGAATAATGGGGGTCTTTGGACTATCGGAAACAGATAAGGTAGCACTCCAAACCACTTTTGAAGAATAAAATGCTTTTCCCCTTCTGTTTGTTTGTGCAACTTCGTTTTTAGAAACAGGAGCCACGAGGGCAGGCAGAAATGCCTTGCATTCTGAAGGACAGCTATGATACAGATTACCAACACTTACCAAAAATCTATCAGCTCATTTCATATTTTTTAATTGGTTTTCCTTGCATGGACACTCAAGGTCCCCCATACAGAGTATGATGATGCTGTAAAGCTTATGTATCTATCCAATATTCCCCCATCTATCCTCAGCTACATACAGATTTCTATCACTGCTTTAAATCTAGGTAGAGTATGAGATGCAAGGAAGCAAAGAATAGACGGGTAGCTTGACGCTGAATACAAGCATTGTCCAACTAGTTAAAGTACCTGAGCCTTTTGTAGGCCATCTGAAGCTTCTAGAATAATTTTCCGTTCCACGCAAACATCAGTAGACTGCAACAATTTCTTGAAATGACGTGATGCATTTCCAATTTCGCCAAGAGCAAGATAAGAGCTTCATCAACAGAGAATAGGGAATGAAAAAGAGGCATAACGTAGCACAAAATTACAGTGCACAAAAATAATCATACAAACTAATCCACATTTATAGTTTAAACATATAGCAGAGCGAAATCCCAGACATCAAAACACAATCGAGCGATTAAGTGGAGAAGCTGAGCTTGAATCCTTGTGACCATTATTTTTTCACTTTAAAACATGGAGGAATAAAATAAATTGAACCACTAAACTGTTTTTGCTTTTTGTACCATGAACTAGCAGTTCATCGATACAATTTTCAATATGGGTCATCCCGAAACTACCTCTATGGTTTTTCTAACACAAGGCCAGAGGTTGTGTAACATCGTAATAGGTGGGAATCCTTTGGCACAATAGGGTACTGATGGTATTGGTGTTGAATCATTTTTTCATGCACAAATCTCTGGATGCTGGAAGATTAAGATTTCAGAATGATGTTTGCTAGACGTTTTACAATTCAACTCATATAACCGATCATCATGAGTTTCTAACACATAATACTCTTTGATTATGAAAAACTGACTGAATGATATATAACAAAGGAGTTCAACATTCCAATTTACACAAGTAGACAGCATCATGGACGTGGTTAGAACAACTGATGAAATCACATCACTGATCACCCTATAAAATGAAATCAACCTGAATACTAATTTTTGGGCTCCTCAACAAAAAGTAGTGAACTAGTAAACTACGGCACCAAAAACAATACTCCTTTATCACATGACATAAGTAGAAACAAATATAGGAAAGAGATGAGTATTACTTTGCAGCTCTAAGTTGGACCCTGAAGAAGTTGGGATCTATCTCCATAGCAACCAGACAGTCTTGTAAAGCTTCACTCATTCTTCCAATGGACATGCGTGCTGCAGCTCGGTTACTGTAACAAAGTACCAAAGATCGGAGGCAGTCCCTGGATGTCTCATGTTCAGGAATGCAGCTCAACCCCTGAGTATAATACTCCTCTGCTTTCTTCAAATCTCCATTAGCATATGATTGGTTTCCCCTGAAGCCATCTATTATAGTCAGCATTATTCAACTATTCACACAGAACAATACTAAAGTTGAGTTCAAAGCAAAGGAATTACTCCCTCTTTCTCATTTTTATAGTTCCCATTTGACTTTGGAAGGCTAAAGCCTAAAGGATGTCAACTCTTACAGGTATTTTTCGCAAAATAGTGGTACTAATTAATATAATGTGACAAACTTGACATTGTATCTGTACATATATTTTAAGAAACAAAAAGTCGAAGTTGGAAACAGTTGACCACCAAAGTCAAATGGCGACCATAGAAATGGAAAGAGGTCGTGCTAAAGACAAGTTGAATATTGAAACATTAAAACACCTTAGCCGCCACTTCTCACAGGCTTCTTGTGCTGCACGAGCTGCTGCTGTTGGAGAATTGATCCCTCTCTTGGTCTCCTCAAGACTACAAACATCAGCCACTCCTCCTGTTGGAGAGGCAATCTTTCTACCGATACCACTTTTAATAGGAGCATTAGATATACCGTCATTTTGCCCCACTTGTGATGAAAGGATAGAAACATTAGAAATTGGAGAAAATTGCAATGATGATGTGGCATCAGAAAATGAATCTATCGAAGAGGGGATACTTATATTTTGACCAACTTTCATTCGGTTTTTCTTTCTTTGATGACGTATGGCAGCTGATGCTTGGCCATGGGAAGAAGAGGAAGCAGCAAATTTAAATGAAGACCCACTACTGCTAATAGAACTTGAGGCAGAGAAATATTGAGTTTGATCACTATCTTCTACCTCATACTTTGATTTAACTTCATTTCGCATGTCATTATCCAAATCCCTTGTCCTATCTACATCTGTATTTACACTGGACTTTAAAACATGCACATTCTCTTCTCCGTGATTAAAATCATTGACGTCATTGATGTCCATGCGTTGTGTAGCTGTAACCAGTTGCTCATCTGCTGCATCATCGGCTGCCAGTGAAGGCTCTCTATCTGATTGAGGATCATTCTGGACTTCAAACCCCGGAGAAATGTCCATAGGAGAGTAAGAATCAGAAGGCTCGTGTTGCATGCTTGTTTCCATCGGTGAAAAATTATTCACAAGAGATACAATGACTGGGTTAGGCACTTTCACCTTTCCTTTCTTTCCTCTGGACGAAGGGACTTTAGCTGATCCTTTTTTTGAGTGAAATCCCAGATTTATATTTGATGCATTAAATAAAATGTCTTTTTGGGCAGGTGTTTTAAATTCAACGCTGGACATCCTCGTACCTTCCTGTTTGCTAGTAAAACTAAAACCTTCCCTCTTCTCGGTTTCATCTGAACAAGAAACATGATAATTACCCCTTACAGGCTGAGAGTGGAAGCCACTGGGTGGGAAAGAAGATTTTGACGATAGGGATGTTCCTGATACTCCAGAGCTCTTGTTAAGTTCGGGAGCTTGCCATGCAGTTGAATCTTTGTCCCGTTCTCCAGCCAAGGAAACATTTTCTGAGAAACTTGATGTTCTACAAACTTCTTCATCTACGCCTCTATGCGTTGCTTTCCTTAAAGATGCAGACTTGTTCATATTAACATTATTCGCGGATCCTTCTGAATTAACTCCAATTTTCAATTTCTCCATCTCACCCAGAACCATTGTATCAACATTCATCTCCTTTCGCGTGGCATTACCTTTGTCAGGATCATCTAACTTTAAATTCTTAATGTTTTCAGGAAGAGTGCTATCTACAACAGAATCAATCTTTGTCCTACTACTGCCAAATAAAGAATCACTATTACCAGGTGTACAAAAAGCAAAATTACGACCACCAACATTACCATTGTCTCTGAGATTCAATTTCCTCATGTCATTAGGGAGTTCGGCTCCCAAAGGAATAGCACTTGAACCACTCACATTAACACCACCACTACCACCATGTGAAACCCCAGATACACCCGATCCTAGACTAGACGAACCTATGTTCATCTTTTTCAACTCTTGAGAAAGTTCAGACGGCAATCCATTATCCACATTAACACCACCACTACCACCATGTGAAACCCCAGATACACCCAACCCTCCACTAGATAAACCTATGTTCATCTTTTTCAACTCTTGAGAAAGTTCAGACGGCAATCCATTATCCACACCTTTGCTAGCATTAACATTCCTATCATTCAACTTATCAGCTGACTGACTACTACTATTACTACTTTCATTAGCAACCCTCAATTTCCGTATTTCATCAATAAGTTCATTTCCCACCTTCTCAACCTTACTTGTAACCTTCAATTTCAAATGTCTACTCCTATTCACAGATACACCATCACCACCACCACCACCACCACCACTAACACCACCATTATCATTATCATCCAACTTAGATGAAACCCCTGTCACATTTTCGACACCGAGTTGAAACGGATTGAAACCCAGATCATTCTTCCTAGTTTCTGAGCTACCCTTTGACTTAGAATTCAAAGATTTTCTAGACTTAGCCATCCTTGGCTTTGAAAGACTTGAACTTGAACTAAATGTAGGGTTTTCAACCCCCAATTTGTAGGTCCCAGATGCATTAAACTCAAAATTTCTACCAAAATCACTCGAATTTTGAAACCCAGATGGTCCATATGGATTCATATTCAATAACAAACCAATTATTCAATAATTTAAGATAAACCCACGAAAATCCAACAAAAAAACAACCAAAAAACTTGTAAAAATCTCACCTTTGATATTGTTAGCGTTGTAATTTCCCAACAAACAGCTGAAAACATATCGAAAATGAACTCATCAAATCAAAAAAACACCCAAATTTTCCCTTCTTTTTCTCATTAACGAAGATGCATGCGAGGTGTTCGACGAAATGCCTCAAAGAGAAATTAATCCAAAAGTCGTGTTTTTGCTTGGAGGTGAAGGTATTAATGATTAGATGATAATGATTAGTTATAAATATGATCCAAGAATAATGATTTGGGGTAAAATTGTTAAAGGAAGATTAATCGTCAATTTTTAATGGAGATGTAATTAATTAAAGTTTTCTGTGTTTATGATCGATGGTGTGAATTGATAATGACGTATGTTGATTTGTGTTAATTGTTAAAAAAAAAGTGCAACGTTCATGTGATTAATCACTTCTTTTTCTTTTGATTGTCATTAGTGGGGGTGTTCATTGGGTCGGGACTGGACCAACTTTTCTAGATAGAAATCGAATAAGGGTTAAAAGGTGGACTGTATATTGATTTTGACCGTGAATTAAATCGAACCGGACCAAATGAACAAAAAACGGATCAAATATAAATGTCATAGAAAAATGTAGTATGCACTTTGCACATAAGATTAAGAATTTGACAATAAAAAAAATTCTCTTTGGGGTAAAATTTTGTAAAATTAAGGGAAGTGTAGTTTAGGATAGGTAATTTGAAAATGTGATGTTTGTGAGGGAAGAAGTACACAGATTTGATTTTACAAGATTTTATATTCACTAAAACTTTGGAGAGGCGGTCTCTCACTAAGTTATTGAGAGACCAACATTTTGTACCCTTTTATTTATATTCCGTACCTCTTTTGTTGTTGAACGTATCATAATACTGTCGTACCTATCAATACTATATATTAAATCCAGAAACCAAGGGACTTTAATGTAATTAAAGAAAGTTATACAAATTAATTATACTATATAGTTTTAAATCACTAGCACCGTGTGATGGACCCGATTAAGGGATCTCAATGCAAATATTATATAGTTTGGGTTAAAATTAAATTATATAGAAGCTTGGTAATTTTCCTAAACATTTGTAAGAGACTAAAACATGGTCAATTTCCTTAAAATAAAATAATTAATTAAGATGGTCAATTTCCTTAGATCGGAAGAGCACAC
>LHUT01004568.1:7442-24115 GCA_001412135.1 Silene latifolia subsp. alba
AATTACATGTAGGAACTCAATTCATGTGAATTTCTACTTCCCACATGAAATTAATTCCTCCATGAACCAAACAACCCCTTAATATGGGTGGTTATTTATGCTAAAGATACGTTAATCAACTAGTTTATTAGATTTAATGAAGTTGAATTTTAATTATCATATACAACGAAGACTTAAAAACGAAAATTTAACATTTTGGTCCAAGACAGAACCAGGCCGAAAAATACGAAGTTGGCCAGTCCAAGACCGAAATTTTCAGATTCAGTTTTTGGTCCACCTTCATATTTTTTTCGGTCTTCAACCCGTTCCAATTTAATTAAGTCCGATTTTAGATTGATGCTCACCCGGCCCTGGCCCCCTACGGGCACCCGTGAGAAATCGAGAAAACGCGGAATTATTTCCCGTTAACATTTTGTTCCCCGCCTAACGGAGCAACTTTATAAAATCCCCTCCAACAAGAAACTCAGCTCACAATATCGAAATTTTTCACTCTCTCTCATCAAAATCTCTCTCTAAAACAAATTACCACCACATCAAATCGCTCACGCCATTTCTTCGACCTTTTTCTTCTACTACTATCATGCCGGAAATGTACGCACTCAAGTACGTATCACTCTTAATTAATCTAATCGCCGTCTTTTCCAACAATTATTCCACTTACTCAGCTTTTCACGCAATTTTAGCTGATTTTCTTGTGTTTCTTCGAAATAATCACAGCGTTTTTATCGGAAAATTTTCATCACGTTTTGTCGTATCCGTAACTGATCATATGAATGATTTTTGTGTGTTTTATCGCAGATCTGAAGAACAGAGCCAGCAAATGCAGCTAGTTCAGAGAGAAGAACTTGAAGACGAGGAGGACTTGTTCGAGACGATCGATAAGCGTATTTTTCTTAATCTCACATCGTATCGCTTAATTTGAAGTTGCTGATATTTTTGAGCTTGAATTTCTGTTGCTTAGTTGCGTAATTTGTTAAATTTTGAACTTACTGGTTTTCTCAGAGCTTGAAATGCTTGATTTTCAAGTTACTGATATTCTTAGAGCTTGAATTCTGTTGTTTAGTTGCTTAATTTGTTTGATTTTGTTATTTAAGTTCAATACCGTGAATTTTAATCCACAAATTCATCTGACGTTTATTCTTTTGTATCGTTATTGTGTATAAATGTAATTTAAGGAAGTTTTATGTTGAGTAAATGCTACGGAATACTTAATTGTTTTTCTGCTATAATGTCTCGTCACTCGTGCTGTAAGTTTTGTGATATCCTCAAGTTTCTGAGACAAATTCAGTAATATCGCAAATTTCTACTCTGAATTCTGTTCGCAAATACGTAGGAATTCGTATATTTGTTTTAGGCGTTATTATTTTCTTTGAAATTGACGTCATCTCAGTCGATTGATTGTGTTTTAAAGAGGTTCGGTCTGCTAGTTTTATCCATGCGCATTTTGTCTCTTGAATGTCATCAAGTCATTCCGCGTATTATTAGCGCTTGACAGGTGAAATCAATCTATATTTTGTCGCTTATGAATGAGTTGCGGTCTGATATTGAGAGCTTGATATTTAGAATTTGAAATTCTAGAGTTCCGTTTTTCTGTATTGCAGCTGCATAAGCGATAATCGCACTATGTTTAATTAAAGAGCAATGACTGGCTCCAAAATTTTCCAATATATGGAAATTTGTAGCTTCTGCTTCTGCCTTTAGTAGTTCAGCATTTTATTAAGTCATTTTGTGTCCCAATCTATTTAATCGTTGTGTTCTAAAGCTTGCCTGTTTGCGTTTGGAACTCCGAACTTCAAAGATTATAATTCTCTGTGTGTTTATTTGATTGCGATTAAAATGTATACTCCATATAATTATTTATGAAACTTCTGGTATTGTCATCTAACTAACTCTCCACCTTTTAATCATTGCAACATTTTAAGTGATCACTCACGGAATCAATGCCGGTGATGTCAAGAAGCTTCAAGATGCTGGCATTTACACATGCAATGGCCTGTTGATGCACACAAAGAAGGTCATGCAGCGTTCTAACTATCATTATACTTGGCGTTTTTTTTTTCTGTGTTTCCTCGGTATGTTTTGTGTGTCTTACAATCGCATGTTTAGAGTCTTACTGGAATCAAAGGACTATCGGAGGCCAAAGTTGACAAAATCTGTGAAGCAGTTGAGAAAATAGTGGTTAGTAGCCAACTGTCACGGATTTCAATTAATATTTGCTGTCACTGACTCTCATAGTGTTAAACTAATTATGCTTACACTGATCTACTTTATATCAGAATTACGGTTACATTACTGGAAGCGATGCATTACTCAAGGTCAGATACTGTTTTCTACTTCCTCTAACATTCTGATTTCAAAAGCATGAGTTAAACTATAACTGTACAACTATGTTTTCTCAATTGTCACACTAACAACCACTGTAATCGTCATTTGTAACAGAGAAAGTCAGTCGTCCGCATTACCACTGGAAGTCAGGCATTGGATGAGCTATTGGCAGGTAAATTCCTTTTCGGAAATTTTAGTGTTATAAATACAACTACAATTCTGAAAGCAAAATTTTGATGAATGGTTGTTTTCTGGAATTAAAGGTGGAATTGAAACTTCAGCAATAACTGAGACATTTGGAGAGTTTCGGTGAGAAACTATAAGATTTATCTACTGAATCATCGTTTTTTTTATCTGATCTTTTATGTGAGTGCNACTATTGCCTCCTCCTTTCAGATCATCTATGCTCGTGCATATACTTATGAGCATCAGCACAACCTTCTTCTTGGCTTGGCAGCAAAAATGGCTGAGGAACCCTTTCGACTGCTGGTGAGTTACTGCTGATGCTAGTTTTCTATTGTTCTATACTGCTGAACACCTGGAATTAATGACTTCGTTCTCATTGATATGTCTAGATCGTAGATTCTATAATTGCTCTCTTTCGAGTTGATTTCTCTGGAAGAGGTGAGCTGGCAGAGCGACAGGTAAATTCAGTCAACGCCAATTTAGTCACATTTTTTTGTTCTCTATACTCAATTTAATTTCTGGATTCAGTGCATCTTTCTCCTCTATCACGACTCAAAACTAAACCGCTTTTGCAGCAAAAACTCGCTCAAATGCTGTCGCGTCTGATTAAGATAGCCGAGGAATTCAATGTGGCAGTTTATCTCACTAATCAAGGTACTACTAGGTTTTTAAATGCCATAATTAAAGATGTAAGTCGAAACCATACTATCGTACTCACTTGTTCAAACATGGTTGCAGTAATCTCTGATCCAGCTGGAGGAGTATTCGTGACAGACCCAAAGAAACCAGCTGGTGGTCATGTACTTGCTCATGCCTCGACTATTAGGCTGATGTTCAGGAAGGGCAAAGGTGAACAGCGTATCTGTAAGGTGTTTGATGCTCCCAATCTTCCAGAGGGTGAAGCTATATCCTTCCCATGCTGTTAACATTTTCATGTCTTCATATATAATCACAGCAATGTCGAGTTTTATTCCGTCAAGTATTATTCTGACTTTTTCCTTGACAGAAGCACGTATTTCAGATAACACCAGGTGGAATCGCTGATGCAAAGGACTGAATCAAGGCGGAATTAATCACAGGAATGTCAAGAAGATTGGATGTGTTTCTGTAGTTTGTATGTTTTCTACGCGTTTCTACGCTTTTCATGCACTTGTATGACTGAGATAGGTATATCCGTTTGCTGAAACTGGTAGTAGTCGAAAAATCAAAGCCGTAATTAGAATTTTTCAAACAATTTCCATTTTACTGGAATGAACATATGCAGCAGTTATGAATATTGTTGATGCAAATCATTAAAATCTAGCAACGGTATACGAGTAAATTTATTTCCTTATCATAGAAAGGTAAAGTTTTTGATGCATTGGAAGAAAACTCTCCCAATTCAGAAACTAGAGAATCCAGGATACTACTAAAATTAGTAAATTCAGACTACTCAAAAGACGACGGATGGGGTTGTTAATACAACTACATGGTCAATAGAGACGGTAAATGCAGTCATCAGTAGTTGGAAGACCAATCTGCAGCACTGTCGACCCTAGGCATGCCAAGTGGTTCCTTCTTAGCTTTGGAGTCGACTTTGAAATTTGCACCACAGACTTCACCAGAACTATCCACTCTAGGTACTGGCTTTAACGCGTTTCCTGGATGTTCATAACTCCTCAAACCTCCCGAGCTTGTGTAGAAGCAACCTAGCAATACAAGCAGAGAGTATATAGGATCAGTGATTTATTTCTTGTTATACAGAAATCTAGACTGAAAAAAATGAGAGTCGATAATCAAATTATTTACCTTTTGGAAATGGTGCAAAAGATTTGCCACATCCTTTCTTGACGATTTCAACGTCATCTGATACAACAAGATGGCCATCAGAGTCGGCTCCCCAGAAGAACGGGACACTGCCATCAGCATCCTGCATCCCAGAATTTGTGCATTCGCTTAGAGACATTGACAAACTAAAAACTCATCCCGTCTATATTAAACACTATCAACTTTGACCGATAATTTCTCACAACAATATTTACGACTCACCAGTACAATTTTTCTGAAACTGATAATAGAAATATACGGAATAGTCCATCTGATAAATAAAAGATGACAAATTTTACATTCTAATCGCTATATATATTTGGGAACTTAATGGTCAAAGTTGTCGTAGGATACGGACCAAAGTCGAAAGTTGGAACAGAAGTTATAAATTAATAGAGTGATACTCACAGTAGCAAAAATGGATGTCTTAGAAGCGAGATCATATAGAATGAATGCAAACTTTCCCTGGAGATCTCTTATGACCTGCTCTATAGGATACGGACCTCTGTCCCTCAGAGTCCTATAGGCTTCAATGATAATATTCACTTCATTGTCTGACTTACTCATTCTATACTGCTGTTTCAGAGTCGCAAGATTCTCGAGATGGCCCAGGAACAGACAGACGATGTTGTCGACAACTGCAATCAATCTGTTTGGAAAAATAGAGATCAGCTCAGAGAAATGCTGGTATTAGTAAAGAAAATAGAGCATAGATCATGCAGTTAAACCATTAACTGAATTTTTTTAGATTAGGGCACAAGTGGTGGAGCGAGGGGGGTAGCAGCGGCGGTCGCCCCAATTAACGTTTGAAAATTTCGAAATTTTTATTTAAAATTTTTTGAATTTTTTCAAGGTCCCCTTAAAATATTACCCTCCGCTCCACCCCGCTGACTTAAAATCCTGGCTCTGCCGCTTAGGCAACAGGTTTTTGAATTCGATATCATTCAAAAACAATCAAAGGCTCTGTCAGGTAGCGACCATGCCTCCAAATGATTTGGGATCGGATAACATGAGTTCGAGATCATTCAAAAACTAAGGATGGAAGAACCATGGAACAAAAATTACCCAAAGATCTAATTATACTGTCCTAATTGAACCATGAAACAAAAATTACCCAAAGATCTAATTATACTGTCCTAATTGACTTTAATTGTCAACATTTGTTAAATGTTACCAATTCTTGTAATACGATTTTAAAATAACACTTGGATAAAACGATTTTATACATTAAAAATTAGATTATGGTTTACATATACATGAAGAAAAACCAATGATCAATGTTAACCTTTGTCAATAATCAGAGTCAAACTCGGACAATATTATATTAAAATCATGGCTTAATTTTGAATAACAATATCAAATCACAAATCATAATCTATAGGAAACCAACATTGCATCTTTTAATAGTCATAGGGTTTTTAGATGGTCCATTACACAAACATAACAAAATAAAGACAGAAGGGCATAAATTAGAAAAACCGTAATAAAAACCGAGAAATAAAGAAGTAACCTTGGAATAAGGGGATTCTGCTTATCATTAGAGTAACCAACAAAACCAGGAGAACCAAGATTAATGGTCATAGCATTTTCATGAAGAGACCCAAAATATTTGGCCAAAATACCATCTTTTAAAGCATAAACATCATCTGGGCTTGAAGTTTTCAAGTCCTCAGGACATTGTGCTACAGATTTGTCAAAAACAGCCAACATTTTTTCTTCTGCCTTACAAAATTGTGAAGAATAATAACACAAGAAAAGAAAGATGATCAAAGTTTATGTATGTATAGGAGAGAAATATTATGAATTTTGGATGATTGATAATTTAGGTATGGCACACTTTTATGGCCTATTTATGGTTTTGGATGGAGATTGATTTACGGGATATTTGGGAGGATATTTCGAGATCTACTTTTTTTAAATTAAAGAGTTTATTTCGGATAATTGACGTGTTTTGGATAACATTCTTTACTTGTCTTTGGTTTGGATAAGTTTTCCTATGTTTGAATCGTCGTCAAGATTGATTTTAACAAAAATTAAATTTAAAATTATGTTTATTAATGTCTGCATTTTACTATTTTCGACAGATTTGATTTTTTACCGTTTTTAAGATCAAATATTGACCTATTTTCTTCAATTTTAAATATTACGGAATACTTTTTTATCTATCTAATCTAAAATAATATTTTGTAAAAGATGTTTTGTGTAGATATTTTAAGCCAAATCGCTTTTGTGTTGAAGTAGTGTCTGTTAGTCTGTATCTCATGGGATCACTTTGAGAGGATATACATCAAACTAGAGATCATTGGAGGATAATGAAAGTATTTGGTTGATAAAAGAAGATAAAAATAAATTTGATCCAAGTTGAAATTTCACCGATTTTTCTGTGTTTAGATTTGATCCAAGTTGAAATTTCACCGATTTTTCTGTGTTTTTGTGTTAGTTAATTCTTGTTTAATCACTTTTATTGTCGTTAACTAATTACCAATTATATTAGATAAATATATATTTATTATTGTTGAAGATTAGTCATGTCTAAAATTAATTTATTTTTTATCCCTTTTTTTGACAATTTATGTGGTACTATTATCACTATGGCTCCAAAACAAATTTTGTAATTATACACTTATACCGGTCATAAGAATTATGAGGAGCATAAACTGATCTGACCCAACCGAAACATTACATTTTTTTTTTGGTGACGAGGGAACCCGCAACTGCTACCTTCGATTCCCACTGGGTAAACCCTCGGGTGAACGTGATACTCTGCAAACCACGCATATCAGGTAAGTCATCCAAGGGTGACATACTCGAAGTCTATAAAGCATGGACTCAGGCCAAAAATGTTTCACAAGATTTTGCTCTTGGGGAGGCTTGAACCTGAGTCTCCTGAAAATCACCCAAATTTTAACCACTAGACTTCACCCTTACGGGCAAACATTAGATATTTATAATGAACAATGGAACATCTTGACTCCGACCACAAGAGAAATTGCATAACTCAATTGAGCTCCGAAGAGGCCTTACCTCTTAACATATAATGGTTAAAACGGAGATATTGTGACAATAAGTCAAGGGTTCAAATCCCCTCCCCCGAATATTGTTCCTGGCCTAGCGCCTCATCTAACAAAAAAAAAATCCCAACTGAGCTTTAAAACCCAAATCATTATAATTGGAGTCCCAATCTACCAAACCAAACCATGTGCAATTTAATCCAAAATAACACGGGATCATGAGGGGCGCGTCGAAAGAGCTGCGGTTAAGCAAGTAAAGGAGACGTGGGATCCGGATATAGCAGAAGCAAAGGCGGCTTGAGTACCGGCTGGAGACTGCTACACAAATGGTGATAAAAAAGGTGGTGCTGGAGTCGGAATGTCTGATGCATCAACTCTGATAATTGATAGAAAAGGTGATGCTTCTGTTTAATCAATAAAAACTTGACTCGAAAAACAAAAGAAGAATGTCAAATGCGCAAACTGGTTAATAAAATGAAGATTCAAAGAAAAAGTTAATTTTCGAATTTCCCATAATATCTGTGCAGTTGATAGTATTGAATGATTTTTACTTTCTGCAACGGAAATTCCTTGGTCCAAGGTAAATATCGTAACTAAGTAGCCCCCCTCTTAAGGGTGGTGGCTTTACAGCAGTATATCTTACAGAAACATGGTCAAATGTGGCCAAATAAATAAACGGAAAACGAGAGAAAAAAAAGATCCTATGATACTCATCTCTCGGTCTACATTTGGTAAGAAGCTATGAAAGCGAAATCAGTGACTCGAATCAAACCCTGTTATAACCCACCGACTTGCTGAACAACTTGCGAATGTATACCGCCTGAAGTCCACTAGCAAGTAACAGTGTCATGTACTCGGCCAGCGTATAAAAAATGACGCGCTTCCTTGTACTCTCGTTTGCTGTACATGACAAACATGAACACATTAAGTGATTTAAGTCTATGAAGAACATTCAAAAGTAGCAATAGCTAACAGTTATCACAGTAAATCGCCAGTTTTACAGTGAAGCTGAACTTACTATGACGATGTCGAGTATCACGTGCTTTCAAGTATTTTTGTTCCGATGTTACTGACTCCAGTGCTTCTCGTAGCTCAGCAATTTTAACATTGATTGGGTCCAAGTGCTCTGCATTGCAACATCATAATAATATATCAAGCAAGGCTTTACACTGCCCGTGTCCGGTTTAGCAATATTATGTTTCTAACAATATTTAATTCATAAAGTTAAGCTCTGACCATCTTTAGCAAGATCATGCTCGTTGGGAATGTGGCCGATATGAATGTGGAAAGAGACTGTCTCTGGTGTCGACTGAGGATTGTGGAAGCAGAATTTATACATTCCGCTTTTAGGAGCTTTGAATTCGAATTTTTCTCCAGATGTTCCTTTCACAGTGTGAACAACATTTCCAGCCGGAGATGTAGCCTGTATTAGCAAAACCCAAATCAGAGGAATATCTTAAAGATTAATAAAACCCCAAAACACATGAACATGAACTGATGACTGCTGACTACTTTAATGGGGTTTCACAGTTTCACGAACAATGACTGTCGGCCAACTTACAACTCCCTAAAAAAAACACTGGGAGATTATATGGTAATGACAATTTTGATTCGAAACTATAACGAAATGTCAAGGAAAAAAAAGGGAACACCTGAGACTGCAGGTAACAAGCACAAAATTTTTATCCATATGCCTGTGTGTCTCATAGACAATCGCATGTATACGAAACAAATAATAGTTCAGATGTAAAATTTATTTTTTACAATCTTCCCCATGTTTTTTTGCTTCAAACGAAGCATCTACGTGTCAGAAGGTATAGAGCATAACAGCAGTTCAGACTTCAGAGTATATCTTCCAGAATTCCATATAAGAAAACATTGATGTTTTCTAGAATATTGGCAACAGAGTGCAAATTGTTGACAGTTGACACAGCTAGCAACTTCACTCAATGACTATACTGTCCACTTAGTTGATGGAGATCACAGGTGAAACAAAAGTAAACTTCAGATAGCCACAAACGGCAAACCAACCTCATTTTACACATTATACTCAACCAAATAATACACTCTAATACTGTCATTTTGAAAGCTATACTCTAATCTGAAACAATGATCACTCTGGAACTAATAAAGCCTTGCATACAAAAAATGGGCTAAGCAGATGGATTTATTAAAACATACTCCCTCCGTCCCGGTCATTTGTTGTCCTATTCCATCAGTCAATTGTTGTCCTTTCTATTTTAGGAATGCATTTGATGAACAATTTGATCATTCACACTCAATTTGGTCCACATGTCATTTAGTAATAGGGCCTCTTCTCTTTCCTTGGTCTTTGTGCCAAAACCAAAGGACAACAATTGACCGGGACGGAGGGAGTATTATTCTGACATCATATATGCACTACCAGGTCTAGGAGAGTCACACATGCATTTATTAGGAAACTTTAGCGATCTAGTTCAAACTTCAAAAGAATACACTAGCTACCACCGCCTGATATTTTTACAGAAGTTGTTAACTAACCATCTTCTGTGCCACTATGGCACAAGATACGAATATTCTTGAACATGATACTAACCACTCACCTAATGTACGATAGATAAAATGCTCCACCTAGTAAGTTGCTGGATGCTTGCAGAGTTACAGCTTCCTACCAATCTCGACACTGTCCCGCAAGAAGACATAGGCTGGTGTATAACACACCCCAAGAAATACTCCCTCCGTCCTGGTTATTTGTTTACCTATTCAATTTATGGGTGTCTCATTCATTTGTTTACCTTTCCATATTGAGAATATTTTTGAAGGGTAATTTGATCATCTACACAACCTAAGAGTAACTATTGTCCACTTATCACTCAATAGCACCACCCACAAATGGTCCCCTCCCCTCTACTTGGTCTTTGTGCCAAAACCAAAGGTAAACAAATAACCAGGACAAAGGGAGTATCACAGATTTTCTGTTGGATAGAACTTCCATTTTTTCATCCTATAAAGTGTGACCAGCAAAAACATTTTCAAGCTCACTATCTCCAGATGAAAAACACTCACAAGTGTCAAGATCCAAAAAGTTTCACCAGACTTATATCCCATGAACTTGGTTCTAGTTCTAGTTATTTAACAACTTTGCTAAAACCGTCCTGCAACTTTAATCCCAAGATGACGTCAAAATGATTTGGGGCTAACCAACACATGTCATAATTCATAAACGATGAAAGTGAAATGCATGAAGGTAAGTAAATTTAAAAGAGGAATTGGGAAAACAGGTCTTGTAGAAACTGCCTCAATGAAAGAGCTCCCTACAACGTACTTGCTAGTTGCTCAGTTCAAACAGAAATTGCCTCTGTGGTTAGCTATCCAAGGAAACGAGCATTGTAGTGTATGGAGTATTGATTAACGGCATTGAGTATGTTTGGTGTAATTCTCACTAAGATTGACTAGATAGGTTGAGAAGTGTGTTAAACGAACATATATACATTTTTTACCAAATTCAACACAATTTAGCCTGACAATAAATACAGGGTATGTTTTATAGAAAATACTAATAGGTGAGATACTTGGATTAAAATTAAGGTGATACTTCCACAAGGATTCACCTAGCTAAATCTCGCTAGCCGCATCACATCACCCTTCAAGCCTGCCCAGGCCCCTT
The DNA here is from genome assembly GCA_001412135.1 of Silene latifolia subsp. alba. Classification (NCBI taxonomy): domain Eukaryota; kingdom Viridiplantae; phylum Streptophyta; class Magnoliopsida; order Caryophyllales; family Caryophyllaceae; genus Silene; species Silene latifolia. The sequence continues at coordinate 18,417 of LHUT01004568.1, forward strand.
CCTTTAAAATATCACCTAGAAAATATAACTTACCAAGTTCACCCACACCTTCCTACATCCTGCAAGTCTGCAACTATGGTGAGAAGACTGACATGCATCACAAAACCATTTCTACCTTCAAAACACCAACATCTTCACTCTTGTAACCATACCAAAACGTCAAACAAGAAAAAGGAGGAAGACTGCCAGAAATAAAACACCCAAAGCTCCCAGTTTTGACATCACCATCACTACCTCCTTTACGCTTAATGGCATCTGGCAGGCAACAGCACCAAATCGACCTCTTCACACCTTGATACAAAAATATGCCCACTTCAGCATTCTCCGCTCCACCCACAAAAGAAACCCAAGTAACCTCGCCCACCATCTCATCCGCCTCCACCCTACCAACACCCCAACACCAGAGCCACATGTCTCTCCTACGTCCTCCCCTATTCACCGGGGCTTGTTACCACCACTTGCCAGCTAAATAATGGGATCGTAGTTTATGTATTCGAATAAATTCAACTCTATACAAGCCTAGAATTTAATTCTTATCTCACACACTTGTGAGCCAATTACATTGTGCTAAACTAGACATATGTATTCAATTCAATTCTAAGCAAACAAGCTAACCAATTTATATTTGTTGGTTGATCGACATTGGATACCATCGACTATGGAATAAAACATCAAATATGGGCCGAAAAACCTTATCATTGTATCAATGCAACCACAATGCAGCATTCTAATTGCCGCTTTGCAACGTCCCCAACAACCACAACACTCCATTTTTTTCCAAAGGGGAATTTTGACAAACTTATTCAATTCAATGGAACGGAGTAAGTATTAGCTCAAACAAATCGTAATTAGACGGAGCCTCCTTCCTATATTCCCACATTTTCCACTTCACATCAACTATCAATCAAACAACAAACTTGCACCAATCTACAATCAAGTATTCAAGCTTGAAACTCTAGAAAGATGCAAACTACAAGCAGCAATATCTATCTAATTAACAAATTGATGCAATTACCGATAAAAAACAACAAATTTAATCATCTAATTCAAATAACTCCAGTTTCCTAAACCTAAATCATAGATATAAACATCACAAACTCAAATCTTACTAAAAATAAAACCCTAAATAGCTGCGAAATTGCGAAATCATACCGTGAAATCAATCCCAGGGTGATCGGAACCCCAAAAAATATCATGATCAACAACAACAAAGTTACCGGAAACGGTATCGCCTTCGTAAAGCACATATTCGTATACACATTCAAGATCATTAACAGTGACGGAGAGAGCAGCGAGCTTTGATACATAACAGCTTAATAAAATCCCCAAAATCAAGTAACATTGTGGCGTTAATTTTCTCTCTCTTGATTCCGCCATTGATGAAAGCTTTGTTGTTGGTTTTTTTGGAGGAGGGAGACAAGGTTGTATTTTATTTGTACTGTATTAGGTCGATGTAATGACGTGGCTTCATGTGATTCGATGAAACACGTATTTGGGCAGTAACTCCACAAGCGATCAAATAACCATGGTCGATAAACACATCAATCGGGTCGGGTCTGATGCGTGTTAGATATTTCGGGTTAAGGAAGTTTTTGGGTTAATTATTATCGAGTTATTTAGGAATAATATTCAGGCTAGTCTTGTTTAGTGGGTTAATTTCAGTTACGAGTCAAACTTGGGTTGAATATGGCTCGGGTTATTCTGGTTGGGTTATTTGTGTTGGATCAAGTTTGTCAGATTCATGATAGTGTAACCTAAAAATTGGCACAAAATCTCATTGAAGACGGAACGTATCCGTCACTTTGGAGTGACGGATATCATTTTCTGTCACAAATGATCCAAATAGAGGAGANNCCCCACCTTGTCCCCCCTATTCATTTTGTGAGTGGCATTACCCGTCACTTGCTCCTACCCGTCTTCAGCAAGACTAATTAAAAAATTGGATAACATATGATAAAGTTTTGACAAATTAATGTATATGTAACATTGATACTTTTCTCCACCTTTTAAACTTTGATAGTAACTTAATAACTGGTCTGGTCCAAAAAAATGGATTATTATGCTTTGGAGAATTATTACCCAGACTTTACCCATTGAGCGTGAATTTGAGAAGAGAGGTATTGGTAACTCCTCGATTTGTCGGCTATGTGATAAGCAATGTGTGGAATCCCTTGAATACCTTTTCCGTGATTGCGAGTATACGTCAAGATTGTGGGGCGCGATTCGCGAATATCCTTGTTATTAATGCTAATAGTGGCTCTAATATCAGTATTCAAGACTGGATTATCAATTGGCTTAGTGTATTACCGAAGAAGGAGAATAGTAGACTATGTTATTTCATTTATGTGCACTTTTTGGATCATTTGGGTTATTCGTAATTAGCAAGTGTTTGGTCATGAGCCTTTGTTTCCTATGGCTCGATTCGCTTACATGAGCATGAACCGAGTTTGAATATTGTTGTTGAAAAAGAGAGGGCCGATAATGGGAAAAGGCGGAATAACACTCTTATTTCGGATGATGGTGAAGGTAATTTGCATGCTCTTCACTATGGAAATGCTTTTCCTTTTATTGGTCTTGTTTTATGTGAGGTACATTCTCTTGTTTTTACGGATGCTACTTGGAGAACGGACCTTAAAGTTGATTTGGGTTGGGCGGTTAAGAATAGTACTGATATTAGAGCTGTCATCTACCCTAATAAGAGACCAAATCGCTATGCGCCTATGCGCAAACTCCTTCCCAAGCTGAAGCCTTATCCATTGTGGAAGTTCTTTAATGGGCTAGGAGAAGTAACCTTCTGCATGTGTGTATCTACTCGAATTGTCTGCAAGTCATCGCTCAAATCTTGGATTTCATTATGGTTAACATAGATACTAAAGTGATAAAGTCATTGTAAGCGACATCTTAAGTGTGGGTTGTTATTTTCATTGTCTTTCATTTTGTAATGTTTCTAGAAGTTGCAATAAAATGGCTCATAGGCTAGCTAAACGAGCCATTAGTATGTAATTTCATTTCTTTGTCCATATGTCCAAAAAAAAAAAGCAGTCTCTCTTTTTTTTAAAACCTTCATATGACCCAAGCCGCATATTATCCGACTTATTATGATCCGACCACTTCCAACCGTTTGGGAGTATAATTGTGAATACCAAAAAAAAACGGACGGGTAAATTCGGGTTTCGGGTCATATTTGGGTCCTGGATTCGGGTGCGGGTCGGGTTATTCGGGTTGCGTTTTGCCGGGCCTAGTCTTAATCAGTCTGATGTTCCTCTGTATCCGTTTTACCTAGTTTATGACGTATTTTTGATTTGCAGGCAGTAACTGTCTCGATCGACTTCTTGATTCCCTAATTACGCCGCTTCTTCTCCTCAGATCTTAGACAAAGCCTACTGATGGGTCATGGCCTCATGGGTATGTATAATATCGCCGTCATGGTGTCTGAGTATTGTAATTTAGTCCATTGATTTGTTCAGCAAATTCTTGCAGTAAATTGCTAGTTTACAATTATACGATCTGTAATCATGACAGCATTAACTTACTGCCTACTGTCAATCTTCAGCGTACTAGCAGAACATTTTATGAAAGAGGCGAGCGACACAGATTCGACAGACGACTTTGCTGTTGCAGACTGCAGTGTTCCTTTCAGGGTGAAGCACATGATTCAAATTGAACAATATCATCTAGCTTTATGGAATACATGATGCAACTTGATATTTAAGTACTACAGTTTCCTGCAGCAAATTGCTAGTTTTACTGATGTTCCATTCAAAAGTTTATCATGGAAAATTTCAACATCATTATAATAGAGGCTAAGTATGTTTTTAAAAATAAGAACGATTAAAACCGCTAAGTATCCTAGCGGCTTTATATAAAAACACAAAAAAAAAATACAAGTGATGACGTGGACCCATTGGCCCAAAATAATCCAAAAAATTCTAAATTTTCTCTCAGAAATCCACAGCTCTTAAGCTGTCGACTGTCGTAACCCAGCTAGTGCCATCCTCGTAATTATAGCAGAAGTACCTTGAATCGCCCTCACTTGCACTAAGTACGAAAATGCTACTTCCTACATAAATACTAATACTCGGCCGAAACCAATCACTAGTAACAGAGGACATGGGAATCCAAGTTCTACCCCAAGAAGCACAGTTTGCATTCGCGTGGTGATCTGATAATGTCAATTGCAGTACAGCATCATCAAAAAACGATTTCCAAAAAAACAAGGTCGGGAAGCCTTTCAAGGATGTAAGGTAGTATGAATAATGGTTTTCGTAAGAGCAACCTACCAATTCATCCATATTGAAAACTCGGAATTCTTTTCGACCTAAATCAAAGGCGGCTATATAAAGAATTTTCCAATAGTCAGTTTTCCTAGACATATGATTATCGTGGATCCAATATATTACTCCATTAACACATATACCGCTTGTGTTTCGACAAGGGCCTCCACGAGTAAGTGTATATGGAACATCTATTTCCTTCCATGACTTTGATCCAATACTAATTACTTGATATGAACTAACCAACGACTCGTTTGTAATCGTTCTCAATACAATATACTCTCCTTTTACAGGCTCAAACCCTAAGAAACAACACAAATTATGCTTCCATGGGAAAGGTTTGTTGCTTGTAGGCAAAGTAACAAAGTCATGGGTTGTAACACTGTAAACCAAAGTCGGCGAGTCATAGGGAAGAGTCCATTCTTTAAAGAAACAAACTAGACCGTTGCATATATTGGTTGAATTGGTGAAGTTACGGAAACAAATAGGTAAGTATACGCAACGACCTAGTTTACGAGAATTCTCGTGCATGTCGATGCTGAGCAAGTGCCAGTCAAGCCATAATTCTGGTGCATGTGGATACTCGCGTTGAAACAAGGAATGATGTTCATTACTGGGATTATTACTATTGCTAGCCGAGCTATGTGTGCTTAGGAAGGTTTTGAATGTTAGAGAATTACTCAATTTTCGCCATAGAATTGAAACACACTTACATGTTGTTAATGATTTGAAGGGCAACCTTGATAATATTTCAACAAGAAGCTCTTCAGGCAGTACTTGTATTGATTTGTGTCTCCACATCTTTACCTGTTATTACTCTCTATCGGTAACACGAGTCGCTTATGTTACCGACGCGACGAGAAGATTAATCTTTCACACTCCTTAGAATATGCTAAACAAGAAACCCTAGAAGGAGGGTTTGGTGAATATTTATAGGGTTTTTCTAAGGGCATAGGTTAATAAGTTAATTACAGAAAATTTGTAAATATTTCATTTTTATGGTAAATGTGAGTTTTTACATCTATCTTTCATGATTTATTCTCAACAAACTTTCTATAATTAACTTATTAACATATGTCAAAAACCCTTATAAATAATAGTCTTATTATTTGATTTCCATAATCTGAATCTAGTGTACCGTGTACATTATACCTGTCAAAAGGGTCGGATGGGTCGGGTTATACACTACTTATACTAGTCGAGTCAGAACACGGGTCGGGTCGAATACAGGTTGGATTATACGGGTCATGAGTCGGGTTAGGGTTAGAATACGGGTCAAGAAATAATTTCTAACGTCTTTTTTAACGATTTTTTTGATTAATTTTGTTTTTAAATGTAAAACATATTTAAAATCAATATTTAATCATATTCAAGGGTTTACATTAATTATATTGAGTCATGATATAATTATTAAAATAATTTTTT
>LHUT01004571.1:0-13966 GCA_001412135.1 Silene latifolia subsp. alba
CGGGGTGGATGGTTGTCAGTTGCCTTAGTTCACTTTTCACCTTGTGTCGTGGGGGATGATGAGTTGAACTTCGGGGATTAAGTTATTTTCAAGGGTGGAAGACCGCAATACCCGTCCTTTTAGGGACCCGTTGACCGTCGTTGACTTACCTTAGACACCTGTCTAGACCTTCGGAAACCTTGCGAGTTAACCTTGTGACGTAGTAACCCTTTAAGTTTAGGAGACTCGATCTAGAGGAGGCTACTCGATTGAGTAGATCAGTCACTCGATCGAGTAGAGGTCACTCGATCGAGTAAGTTACATAATCGATCGAGTAACGGGAGTTCAGCGGGGAAATATAAATCGTGATATTGTGGAAACCAAATCATTTCATTTCCTTTTCTCCTAAACCTAGATGCCGTCATACCTCTATTCCTTCATCTATTTTCACCCTTTTTGGGCTTTTGAGAGTGGAGACACCATGGGGATGGGAAGCACGAGTCGGGTAGCGGTCTTGTCACCGGAGTTCTATGTGTAGGTATGTTGTCATCATTATCTTCATCTTCCTTGCTTTCGTTTGTGATTGTGGCAGTAGTAATAGATGGTCATACTGTTTGTTATAGGTGGTTATGGTGGTTGCTTGTCGTCTTATGGTCATGTGCGGAATCGCTGCGGCTTGCTAGAGGTAGGTTCTCCTACTCAGTACTGTTGGTTGTCTAGTATGTCGGTTGTAGTGCTTGTTTGTATTTGGTGTCATGATTGGTTGTGTGGTTTGGTTGTAGTGGTTGTTGTTTGTTTGTCTCTGGTTCGCGAGGCGCGTCCTCAGCTGAGTGGAGTCACTTGCGGGAGTGGCTTCACACCCTTGATTCACCCTCTATGGAACCCGCCACAGGAGGGGATGTGCACATTAAGGAACATGGGTTTTCGCTCGGGATTGATGAGTGGGGATTTGGTGAGTACGGCTGCGGTCCCCCACTGGCGGCGTGGATTACTGGTTGCGATTGGTGATTTGGCAGGACTGGACCTTCGGGCAGTCAGAGGTGTGTGGGTGATTGGAGAAGGTGATGTGTGTATGTTTTTTGTGAGTGGTTATGTGTGTTCCTTTAGTTACTGACCTTNTAGAACCCGCCACAGGAGGGGATATTTACATTAAGGAACATGTGTTTTCGCTCGGAATTAGTGAGCGGGGATTTGGTGGGAACGGCTGCGGTCCCCCACTGGTGGCGGGTATTACTGGTTGTGATTGGTAAACTGGCAAGACTTGACCTTCGGGCAGTCAGAGGAGTGTGTAATGTGGGTGATTGGAGAAGGTGATGTGTGTATGTTTTTTGTGAGTGGTTATGTGTGTTCCTTTAGTTACTGACCTTGTGTGGTATTGCTGTGTTTTCTTCTTGTGTTGTGTCTGCCGAGATCCACTATGGTGAGCAGTCGGTCCTAGCAGGTTGATATTTGGATCATAGCTGGGTGCTTGGAGGGACGAGTCTACCATGACTCATGGCAGAGACAGTTTCACATAGTTGTTAGATATCACGAGTTGTATCATGTACTTTGGTTAATCACTTGTAAATAAACATAATTGTTCTTTTATCGACATTTGATTATTACTATTCCTCGGGCAACCGAGATGGTAACGCCTTTATCTGCTGGGGAAGGTCTTGTTAAGGCTCCTTGGTAGATGGGGGTGTTATAACTACCATCGGTTTACCGAACTGTCACGCTATGCGGAGGACATGCAATTGAGCCAACGGAGTTTGGCCCTTCGTTTTGAGAGAGGGTTAGCAATGAAGATCATGGAAAGGCTACTAGCTGGGGTAATCACTGATCTCAAAGATGTCTATGCAAGGGCGGGGCATGCTGAGAGGCTAGTGGACGTGGCCAAGGAGACCAAAGAAAAGAGTGTAGAAAAGAGAAAGGCGGAGTGTGAGGGTGGCAATCAGTCAAGCCACAAGAGGAGCAATCACAATCAGGCTAGGACGTTTTCTGAGGGATATAGCTATGGTGGGGGATCTCAATCTTGGGGAAGAGGCGGCCGGAGTACTAGTGAGAACTCCAATCTTCTATGTTTCAACTGTGGTGGGTCGGGTCACAAACAGTTTGAGTGTACGAGCGCTGCAAGGGGAGGAGGATGTTTTCCGAGGTCATATCAAGGAAAATACTTGCGTGCTCCAAGCCAGAGTCTGGATAGTAATAGGCCAGCCAGGACGTGGGGTAATCAAGGAGGTCAAAGAAACAACAATGGCGGCTACAACCGCAATAATGGAGGGTCCTATCAGCGTCCGAACAACTGTGTGACTCAAAACTCGACAGCTAAGCCTACCACTTCAGCAACTACGGTTCAGGGTGGAGGTCAGAAAAACAGTGGTAAAGTCTTTATGATGGGCAAGCAGGAAGCTGAGGATGATGCTCATGTGGTTACGGGTACTTTCCTTGTCCATAACACGCCGTCTTTTGTTTTGTTTGATTCAGGGGAAACCCACTCATTTGTGTCTAGGAGTCATGCCTTAGCTATGGGTTTGGGAGATTATGAGTTGGTAAAAGATAACATGTTTATACCTTCGGGAGAGTCCGTGTCATGTACTAAGTTATATAAAGGGGTGTCTATGATGGTTGGGCAAATAGACTTACCCGTCAATCTGTTAGAGTTTCCTTTGGAGGGGTTTGAGGTTATAGTCGGGATGGATTGGTTGGGTAAGTACGAGGCTAAGATAGATTGTCGGCAGAATAAAGAGTCTTTAAAGGGGCCTAAGGGAGCCCAAGTGTCATATATGGGGTTTGTTGTAAAGCCCAAGATGAAGCTGATCGCAGTGATGACTTTGAAGTCATATTTGAGAAAGAAGTGTCCTTTGATCCTTTGCCACGTTTGGGATACTCGGATGCAAAAGCCGTCAGCAACAGATATACCAGTGGTTAGTGAGTTTGGGGATGTTTTTCCGGATAAGATACAAGGGTTACCTCCTAAGAGGGACATTGACTTTAGTGTTGATCTTAATCCAGGGACGGGACCTATATCTAAGGCTTCGTACCGCATGGGACCTAAGGAGTTAGAGGAGTTGAAAAAGCAGCTGAATGAGTTACTGGATAAGGGGTACATTCGACCTAGTGTATCGCCTTGGGGTGCACCAGTTTTATTCGTGAAAAATAAAGACGGTAGTATGAGGCTATGCATCGACTACATAGAGTTAAACCATGTCAACGTGAAGAACATGTATCCTTTGCCAAATATTGATGATCTTTTCGACCAGTTGAGTAGAGTAGGAGCGTTTTCTAAGATCGATTTGAGGTCGGGTTATCACCAGTTGAGGATAGCGGATGAGGATATTCCTAAGACAGCTTTTCGATCACGGTATGGTCACTATGAGTATGTGGTAATGCCTTTCGGGTTGACTAACGCACCAACAGTATTCATGGATCTTATAAATCGGATCTTCAGTCCGTTCTTGGATAGGTTTGTGGTCGTCTTCATTGATGACATCTTGGTCTACTCTATGACTAAGGAAGAGCACAAGGAGCACCTACGGTAAGTACTGCAGACTTTGCGAGATAAACGTATGTATGTCAAGTTATCAAAGTATGAGTTCTAGCTAGAGAGGGTGGTTTTTCTGGGCCATGTGATTTCGAAAGATGGTGTGTCGGTGGATCCTAGTAAGATTGAGGTAGTGTCAAACTGGGAATCACCAAAGAATGTTGCTGAGATCCAGAGTTTCTTGGGTTTAGGTGGCTACTACAGGATGTTTGTGAAAGACTTCTCTAAGATCGCGAGACCTATGACAGCTTTGATGAGGAAAGAGACCAGATTTCGTTGGGATGAGAGTTGTGAAACGGCGTTCCAAACATTAAAGGAGCGTTTGACCACAACACCCGTTCTAGCTCTACCTGAGGGAAGTGAGAACTTTCAGGTATATACCGATGCTTCAAAGAATGGGTTGAGTTGTGTTTTGATGCAGAATGGGAAGGTTATCGCCTATGCTTCGAGGCAACTGAAGCCGTATGAGGAGAACTATCCTACTCATGATTTGGAACTGGGTGCAGTGGTATTTGCTCTAAAGATTTGGAGGCATTATGCCACTATCTCTATGGAGGCGACCTTTAAGGTGTTTTCAGATCATAAGAGTTAGAAGTACATTTACACTCAGAAAGAGTTGAACATGCGTTAGAGACGGTGGATGGAGCTGATTGGGGACTACGATATGGAAATCATCTATCATGAGGGGAAGGCTAATGTGGTGGTAGGTGCTTTGAGTAGGAAGAGTCTGCATTCGTTATGTACTGTTATGTCCTTGATAAAACTAAAGGATGAGATGACTAAGATGGGGATTCATATGATTCGCAAGGGTGATGCCATCGGAGATTTGATAATAGAGCCTGAACTTTATGATGATATCAAAAGGAAACAGGAATCTGATCCCTAGGTTCAAGAGTGGAAGTCAAGGGTAGCGAGTGGTACAGTTTCGAGGTTTTCTATCCACACAGATGGGAGTTTTGGTTTTGATGGGAGGTGGTGTCTACCTAGTGACGTTGACCTGAAGAAGTTGATCATGACGGAGGCTCATTGCACTCCTTATTCGATACACCCGAGTTGTGACAAGCTCTATATGGACTTGAAGAAGACGTTTTGGTGGCCCAGTATGAAGAAATATGTTGCAGAGTTGATGGCTAGGTGTTTAATTTGTCAAGGGGTAAAGGGAGAGCAACGGAGACCACAAGGTAAGATTCAGTCACTTGAGGTGCCGAAATGGAAATGGGAGTCGATCTCTATGGATTTCATCGTGGGGTTACCAAGGACTCAGCAAGGTAACAATATGATTTGGGTTATCGTCGACCGTTTAACAAAGTCAGCTCATTTTATTCCAATGATAGATACTTGGAGTAAGATTCAGCTAGCTTCGGGGTACATGAAGCACATGGTACGATTACACGGGGTACCAAAGGATATAGTGTCGGATTAAGATGCAAGGTTTATATCACGGTTTTGGCAAGAGTTGCAGGAATTGATGGGGACTACCTTAAAGATGAGTACAACATTTTATCCTACGACAGACTGTCAAACTGAAAGGACTATCAAGACTCTAGAGGATATGTTACGAGCTTATGGAATGGAATTTGGTGGGAGTTGGGAGGATAGACTGGATTTGAAAGAGTTTTCATACAATAACAATTATCACTCTAATATTGGGATGGCACCTTTTGAGGCTTTGTATTACGGGAAGTGTCAGAGTTCGGTTTGTTGGGATGATAGTGCTGAGGCTGTGATCTTAGGACCACAAATGGTGAAAGACATGATTGAGCAAGTACACTTGATTCGACAAAAGATAAAAGCAGCTCAAGATCGACAAAAGAGTTACGCAGACTTGCATCGTAGGGGCATCGAGTTCGCGGTAGGTAACAAGGTTCTCTTAAAAGTGTCACCTATACGGGGAGTTATGAGGTTTGACAAGAGAGGAAAGTTGAGCCAGAAGTTCATCAGTCCTTATGAGATTTTAGATCGGATAGGTGAAGTATCCTATCGGCTAGCTTTACCACCATCGCTTGATCGGGTCCCATAATATGTTTCATGTATCACAACTTTGGAAGTATGTGAGTGATCCGTCACATGTACTTGAGGTTTAGAATATCGAGTAAGATAAGGCTCTAACTAATGCAGAGGTTCCTAAGGAGATCTTGGATCGTAAGGTACGTAAGGCAAAGAATGGTGAAACTGTCTTGCTTAAGGTGCTATGGTCTAATCACAACGTGGAAGAAGCCACTTGGGAACTGGAGGAGGCTATAAGAGAGCGCTACCCACACATTTTTTATCAGGTATGTTTGGTTACGGCGTAACCGTTGCCTTTTAAGGGGGTAGGAGATGGTCGCAATTTGTGTTTTGGGATAGTTTGAGAACGGTATGGTTGTGTTGTTGGTTTGTGTGAACTATAGTTGGGTTTTATAGTTGATCATAGTTGGTGTTGTTAGTGTGTTTGAGTATTTGGTGTTGCATGTTGTTTTGGGTATGGTATGAACTTCGGGGACAAAGTTTTTCGTTCGTCTTAAGGAGGGAAGACTGTAATACCACGGTTTTCTGGTCCTCAGTTACTCGGTAGAGTAAGTGGAACTTGACCGAGTAAGTCGTCGTGTGACTTCTGGTCAGGTTACTATCCAGGAGCACTCAGCCGAGTAGTGAGATACTCGGCCGAGTACCCCAGGTACTCGACCGAGTACCCTAGGTACTCGACCGATTATCCCCAGGTACTCGACCGAGTACTCGGTCTGACGGGACTAATTTCCGCGGTTTTGATTAAGGTGATTAGAGATTATAAATTACAAGTTATCAATTTACAAATCATTTTTACAAAACCTAACGACGCTTATCACCTCTCTAATCTCCCTAATCACTCCAAAGGCTAATTGATCGATCGTGAGTCTTCAATCCATCTTTTCCGTATCGATTTCTTTGGTAAGTCACTAGTACCTTGTTAATTAGTTTATGTTTATCCTTTAGGGTTTGCCCTAATTATTTAGGTTGGGGAAAAAGGATTGATTGCTATGATTGTGATATAGTATTGTTGTGATTATTGCTAGGTGACGAGTTCGTAGACGAACAATTCTAGCTTCCGTTGTTGTTTGTGATTTCAGATTCGCTAGGAAGGTAGGGTTTTCCTATTCAGTCGGTTGTGTAAATAATTTGAGATATATGTAATTGATTGATTGATTAATATATTGTATTGGATTGATATTGGTTGAGATGATATTGTGTTGATATTGAGATTGGTATTGTTGAGATGGGACCATGTTCGGGAGATGGTTCCAACCCCATGTTCGCCTCTTGTGGCTCTCGTCACAAGGAGGATGTGCACATTAATGATCTGAGTGGGCTCGTTGCGATGAGCGGGGCTTAGGCGGGAACGACTGGGATTCCTCATTGGCGGTGAGGGTTTTCTGTTGCGATGGGTAATCTGGCAGAACTACACACTTAAGTGTGTAATCAGTTATTTATTGATAATGGAGTTAGAGATTGATATTGCAATTGAATTGGTTGTATCGTTTGTGTTGTGAATTCTTATCTTGATTACACAGTTGACTGACCCCGTTAATGTTTTCAAAACTGTGGTGATCCATTCGGGGATGGTGAGCAGTTGATTGAGCAGGTATAGCTGTGGATAGCTCGCGGGTTTGCATGGGGGTCGAGTCGTCACCAGTTTATCTAGCTTCAGTTGACAGTTTACGTTTTAGCTCTTTTGACAGTTTGGTTGTAAACGTTTGAGTTTATTTTCAGTTGTATTTTATACTTAAAACAGTTTTGGCATTTTTATAATAATCGTTCTTTGATGGTCAATTTGATATACTCTACCTCAGGCAACCGAGATGGTAGCACCTTGATATGCTAGGGTGGTCCTTGGTAAGGCACCTTGGTGTATGAGGGTGTTACACCACTTCTATCCCGAGAACACAGAGTTTGTCGCTCGGAGGAATCTGAAGGAGGTGAAGCGCACCAAATCAATCCAGGATCATATGAGGGAGTTCTCAGCGTGCATGCTCGAGATTTCCGAAATGACTGAGACAGACAGGACAATTGAGTTCATCAATAGATTGAAGATGTAGGCTCAACAAGTGGTAAAGAGACAGAACCCCAAGACTCTGTCTTCGGCCATATTGACTGCGGAGCAGCTCCTCGACTTCCACGGGGAGCGAGAGGCGCCTCGAGATATGGCACCAGTAGAGAATACAGGTGCACCTCAGTATGGGCCTAATGGAAAGTGGTCGCGGGCTAATTCGGTTTCGATTGGGAGCAGGTGCTTTCACTCACAAGGATGTCAAGATCGATCGGAGAGTAATGAGAACTCATCCGCAATCTCATCTTTGAGGGTGGGACACTCTACAGCGTCTACAACGAAGAAGCCGTTTGCGTGTTTTGTATGCATAGGTCCCCGTAAGATGGCTGAATGTCCTAATATGGCAGAGTTTGATGCAAAGTTACAGAAGATGTCAAAAGGAGCTCAGGAGCATCTTAATAGGGGGCTAGCCGACTATCACAAAGAGTATGACGAAGACTCGAGTGATGACGAGGAACAGCCACGAATAGGCTCACTTCGGAGGATAAGTGCGATGGGGAAGTTCGATGAACCCCTTGCCAAAAATCCACGGGGGCTGATGTACGTGAACTTGACGGTGAACGAGAGGCAAACACGAGCAATGATCGACTTGAGCGCCACCTACAATTTCGTGACTAAAGAAGAAGTCGATCAGCTGGGGCTCGTTCTGAGTGATGATAACAGGGGATTGAACCATGTTAATGGGAAAATGAGACGTATCCAAGGAGTGGCTAAGAAGATCGCGGTTCAGGTGGGTGAGTGGACAGGGGAGCTCGACTTCACCACCGTTCCATTTGATGACTTCAATTTAGTACTCGGAATGCAGTTCTTTCAGAGAGCATTGGTGGTGTTAAAGCCGAGTGACGGATCAATGCTAGTGATGGGGTCATTCGTAGTGAAGACCGTGGATGATATAAAATAGGTACAAATTAAATCTGAACAGTACGTCGGTCTGTTCGTTAATAGATTAATAATACTGTCGCAGTGGAATTAATGTGTTTATTTTTGGTTTTTTGTATGTTTTTGAATGAAAATTTAAAGGATATGAATTAGTTGTGAAAATCTCGCAAGACCCCTCAACTAAAACTAGGATATGAAGTAAATTGCACTCCTTCCTCGCAAGAAATTTGTAACAACTCACAACTGGTTTGTATGACTCTCACCTCGCAAGGATCGAATCACACTCAAATCTCTCCTTCGCAAGAAAGAAATCAAACTTATAACTCGCAAGCAATAAGCACAAAACAAGAAACTCTTGTATTAATTCACTAACGCGATGCATAAAACTGAATACAATAACCCCTATTAATACTAAATATACCGACTAGAGACTCCTTAAACTGATTAGAAAATCCGACTCTTATGATGGCAAAATTTTCTTATAACAACCTTGATAAGATTAGGAAATAAATAACTAGAAAATAAACACAACTGCCTAAAGTTTACTTCCTAAAATAAGGAAAGCTAAATTTAGGAAACTAAGAATTATAGAGCAATTTCTCTAAAATTGACTCAACCGACTTCAGCTCTTGATCTCGTGTAACAGCCGACTTGAACAGTTTTGGAAACTGTTGAGACTAAACCAACTCCAGCTTGTTCCCATTGATTGTACAGGTTATCATATTCCCTTGAATATTTATCATTTTCACTTGAATTAAGCACATTTCGAATCCTTCAAAATATTTGGCACACATTTTGACTTCGTTTTCGTTATACTCTAATGCTCCCGCATCATTCTTCCCTTCTTAAGAAAAATTTGTCCAAAAATTTCGAAGATGTGTAGGCCACCTGGTTCAAAAATAAACCTCACAATCTTAACCATGATAATAGTTATGATGCCATGAATTTCTTCGAATTTCACTAATTTAGCAATCCTAGTAGCATCTAGAACCATTCCCTTTGTTGTTAAAACAATATCATTCGAGCCATCCCTTCTTGTGCCTTCCACCCCACCTCCCTCCTTGCACAAGTGTAGCAAAGTCAAAATGAGACTTGTTTGAAATAATAAGATCACCTTAAACTTCCATATAAATCGAACTCACGAAGTAACATTGATAATTCCCACCATATTGTTTCTTGTCAATGGATATATCAAGNAGTGTCATCCGCAAAAGTAAGAAATTGGATTTTCTCCACCCCAGATCCAATTCTAATACCAATATCGCTAAAACTACAATCACTATTTTTTTGTAGAGACCTTGCTAATAAATCGGCGCACATAATGAATATATACGGTGAAAGTGGGTCTCCCTGTCGAATACCTCGAGTGGGTCTAAAAACTTCTCCTAGTGTTCCATTTACTAAATTGAGAAAGAAACATTTTTTATACATTCCATAATCCAAGAAATACACTAATCATTAAAATCCATTTGCTTAAAAGTTTCCTCAATGAAGCTTCATTCTAGTCGGTTGTATGCTTTTTCCATATCAAGTTTAATTGCAATCCAACGTCCTTTGCCTTTTTTACGTTTAAATGAGTTGAAAATTTCGTGTGCTAAAAGGATATTATCTTTCATGAAGTGATTAGGTGTAAAAGCCCCTTGAAACCGATGTATAATCTTATGCAGGACACTATGAAGACGAGTAGCCAATATCTTTGAAATAATTTTATAAATTGTTGAACAAAGACTAATCGGTCGAAAATGGTTTGCCGTTTGAGGATTTTCAATTTTAGGAATCAATGCTATGAAAGTATGGTTTATTTCTTTCAGTAATTTACCTGAATGAAAAAATGCTATAACTGCTTTAGTAACAGAATTTCCCACTATATCCCAATATTTTTGAAAAAACTCTACAGGAAATCCTTCAGGACCTGGACTTTTGTTTGCAGCTAAACTAAAAACGGTTTCTTTAACTTCTTCCTTAGTGACATTGCTCTTAAGGAATTTGTTATCTTCATCTCTAATTAAACCACTAATACTTTTAAAATCCTCATTTTTTTCAAAATAACAACATTGGTTTTTGGTAAACTGAAGTTTAAACTCATAAGATATTTCTTGCTTAATAAGATCTCGATCAATAATACAAGTACCATTTTTATTAATAAATTGCTTAATGTCATTTCTGCTACGTCTAATTGTGGCATGATTTTGAAAAAACTTGGTATTATTATCTNNGCTTTGTTTATACGAGTTTTTTGTTGCCAATATACTCGTTTATAGTCAAGGAGAGCGTTATGCTTTCTTAACCATTTCATTTGTGCGATTTCTAAGTCAATTACATGGGAAGAACCTGATTTCTTTTGTATATTCTCCAATTTTTTATTGGCAATTGAAAGTTGTCTAAAAATGTTTCCAAACGTAGATTGGCTCCATTTTTTTCCCTATGCTTTAGAAATTTGAATTTTTGAGAAAGACTGAACATATAGGGTCCATGGAACTGGTATTGCCAACAACTCTTGACTAACTTACTAAAATCATCACGAAGAGCCCACATAAGTTCAAACCGAAAATGGGGGGCTTTTCGATGAATGTGGTCCTGAAACTTCACCAGATAGGGCAATGGTCCAAGCTAGTAAATGCATGGTTCATAAATTGCATGTTAGGATACATACTAAGCCAATTTGGAGAGGCTAATGCCCTATCCTGGATTTCAAACACATTATCAGCACCACTTTTTCGTTTTCTCCAAGTAAAAAACTTACCAAAAAACGGAAGATCTACGGCATTTTTAGTACTACTAAGAAAATTATTTAACCTAAACAACGCGCATTGGTAACCTTTGCACCCCCTTCTTTTTCACTATGACTCTCTATTTCGTTAAGATCTCCTAGTAAAATGAAAGGCAAATGGAGATTGAGGACAAAACTATGGAATTCATTCCAAAATTCCGACTTTTCAGAAACTTGTGCCGAAGCATAGACAAAAATAAGACAAAAAGTTACATTCTTCATTAAACCACACACTTCACACGCAATGAATCTTCTCGACTTAAAAAAGGCATTAATCGAAAAGGTCAAAGAGATAGACTGTTTCCAAAATAACCAAATACCACCTGATAAGCCAACTTGTAATAAAATCGCATTGATTAAATCCTAAATTGGCTATCAAATAAGGTTCTGGTTTAGTAACAGATTTAGTGTCACGGATTGCTAATATTTTAATTCCATTTAACGAGTAAAAGAAATTTTGTTCTTCACATAAATTTTTTCTTTTGGTACCCCTAACATTTCAAAAGGCAATATTCATGGAAATTATAATAAAATAGTAACCAATTTGCTGAGACAAAGGTTAATCCAACGCAGAATTTGTGAAATTCCCAAGTCGCACAGGAAAGATAAGCCAAACAATATGTTCATAACGGAAAATAAAGAAACAACGATTAAATTGGGGTCTACTGCAAAAACTATCAAGTTGCTAATAAAGTCCAACAACATTTCTTGTGAAAAAATTCAGAGTAATCAGAATGTAATCACAAACACACAAATTAACATTACCAAAACACAAGAGGTTGATACATCCAGCTGAATTGCAAATGATGTTCCATACGAATGCTTTAGCAAAGGCCATAAAAAAATCCGTTAGTTGAAATCCAAAGGCTGGATTTGGTTCATCGATACATACCACCAATTGATCCTCATAAAAAAACCGATACCCTTCACTAATCAAAATATCCAAGGACCATCGCAAAAAATAAGCCACACGAGTAAGACTAATCAAATTGAAATCTATTAAATAAACAAATGACATCTTGATGTCAACACTAAAATAAACATTCTTGTTTGGAAACATACTGATAAGATAACTTTTGACTTGGGGGAGGAGCCTAGAACCAAAGTTTCTCTGAAGAGAAACAAAAAGGATCCAGTAGGTTAAACATAGAGTATGTTATATTGTACTATGAATTGACTAGAATATGACTAGCACCTTTGTACTCTGGTTATTAACCAGAAAGTAGTGTTATATACCAACTATCATGCTTATATTTTCATTCATAAATTAATAACATAAATCACATTCAATTCTTGCACAAACCATGGCTCAACAAAGAAGTCTTCTACTCCTGACATTGGCATTTACTCAACATGGTATCAGAGCCCTCAGGATTGAGGAGACTGGTAACCAATCTGGTTGAGAATTTACTGCAAGAACAAGAGGCAAACTCATTCTATATAAAGCTGAGTTTGTAGTGAGGAGAACTCGCACTAAACTTCTTCTCTCTTTCTCTCTTTGAAATCAACTAGCATTCAAAGAATGGAAAATCTTGACAACACAATAATTCCCGAGAACTCACTCAACAACATCATAACAACCTCATCTGGTAACCTGGTACCCACTGCCAGTGCCATTCTTGAATCATCTGACCCATTGTTCTTGCATCCAGCTGAGAGTGCTCACCTCATTATGGTAGACAATAAGCTCTCTGGAATTGACAACTACTATGAGTGGAAACGTCAGATGGAGATTGCAATTAGCATTAAGAGGAAGCTAAGAATGTTGACAGGAGTGATGAAGAAACCCACAAATTATCCACTGAGAGAAGCAGCCTGGATCACCTGCAATAGTCAGCTCATAGCATGGATGCTCCACAATATGGAGCCCCAGCACTACTACAAATGCAGATAAGGAGATCTGTGATGTACTCCAGTACTGCAAAATAGATCTGGGATTACCTCCAGAGGCAGTTTTCAGTGAGCAATGGTGCCGCAAATTCAGGCTCAACAAAGAGCTGTATGACCTGGAACAAGGAGACAAGAGTATCTGTGAGTATTTCACAGAACTCAGAATCTTGTGGCAAAATGTTGAGCTCATGAATGACTGGCCTCCAATCAGTCAAATGACAGCAGAGATTAATGCTTGGTTGGATGCTCATCTCAAGGAGCGAGATGAGAGAAAGCTGCTTTAATTCTTCAATGGGCTCAATCCATCCTATTCTACATTAAGAAGTAATATCCTGATGATGTCTCCTCTTCCAAGTGTAGAGGAAGCTGCTGCCATCCTGCAACAAGAAGAATCACAGAGAGAATTACAAGAGCTCTGTGAAGATGGAAGCTGATAACTCTGCCTTCTATGCCAACCAAAGGAATAAAGAGAATGTACCCTTCTGCAACAAGTGTAAAAAGAAAAGAAACTCATTGAGCAATTACTAGAGGGTTGAAGGGTATCATGTTGGGCATCCAATGCACTAATACTTCCCTGCACTATAGAACTCTGACAAGCCAAGGGGAAGGGGCAACTCAGGAGTTGTATCAAGAGGATATAGATCTGGAACGCAGAGAGGAAAGTTCCAACACCACCCAAACAAATGAAAGATGGCTGCTGATGCTGCAAATGCTGGAGGAGATAAGGATATGGCTGATATGTCAGGTGCCATCACCATGACAACTGCTCAATTTGAGCAGTTGATGAGTAATCAAAAGCCAAAGGGCATGGCTTATCTTGAAACTAAGGATGTAATACTACGGATTTTGTTAAGTTGAATAC
>LHUT01004573.1:0-13961 GCA_001412135.1 Silene latifolia subsp. alba
CCTCCACTTTTGCTATCCAAACGAGCCCTTAGAGCCAGAATGAAAACTATGTTAACCAGACGATGAGCCTGCTTAAATCTCTAGTGGGAGATAAAGTTAAATTTGTTTCAGTCATGATGCTACGAGTGAAAGCAAGATCATAAAATTTTTGTAACCAATCAAGTTTGAGTAAGGACAAGTGAAACGTACTGTTCTGTACGATGTATGACGGAAGAAGTCCTTCTGTTAAGATGCAAATCAGACATCCCTTAACCAAGTTACATAATCTTGTCTGACATGGAATGCAACCGATGTAAACATGATTACATAGTCTGTCTTTTTGTGTTGCTTATATCAGTTTTTGAACGTGTAGGGCTACATTGTTTTAAACAGACCTTGGGCGTTTGTACAGTGGCTTGAACAAGCAGACATTAAGGAAGAGTATGAAATCTGTCACTTCTTAATGGCTTGACAAATTTTTTAACCATGCATACGTAGAAAAGAGAAAGTTTAAAACTTGACATTCTTTATCCTAAATAGGATTTTTTTATGTGATACAGTTACATACTGATGGCAGAGCCAGATCACATAATTGTGAAGCCTATACCTAATTTATCTCGTAATGGGTTTGGAGCCGCGTTTCCATTCTTTTACATTGAACCTAAGAAGTATGAGTCTGTGCTTCGGAAGTTCTTTCCAGAGGACAAGGGTTCAATAACTCAAGTAGATCCTATTGGGAATTCTCCTGTAATTGTTGCAAAGGTAAGAATTTTGATTTCTCCATGTTGTTTACGTTTACTCTTATGTGTTTTTGGGAAATTCTTAAATTTTGCTGGTCATTCCTTGAGATAGGACTCTCTCAAGAAGATAGCCCCCACGTGGAAGAATGTGTCTGTCGCCATGAAACAGGATCCAGAAACTGACAAGGCCTTTGGCTGGGTTCTTGAGATGTAAGCTTTCCATTTGTTTATTTTATTCTTTGAAGGGATGACTTCTATGCTCTGTGCTTATTTTACTGCTATAATCTTCAGGTATGCCTACGCTGTTGCATCTGCTCTGCATGGTGTAAAGAATATACTGTACAAGGATTTTATGATTCAGGTCAGTTTTAAGAATTTTCCGTCAGCTTCAAGAGGGAACTGTTATGAGAGGATAAATTAGTTATCAAAATTTTCATTTTCATCACGTTTTTACTGTCTGTAGAGCTAATTGATTTCAGACCAGGTTACAATTCCTATTAAACTGTACAGCTGTACTTGTTAAATAAACTGGACGGTTCAGTTCTGTTAAATAATGCCTGTAGCATGTATGCATCCCAATATTGGTAGGAGACATTTGATGGCAGCAACACACCCAAATATGTTTGATCTGCCCCATCTGTTTGATTTGGATGAACTAGGTAGGATCATAAGTGCAATACTGCCGCATCTGGTCAAGTTATATGAACCTCTTAGGCTCCTAATAGTTGTTTTAAGCACGGTTACCAGATTCACTATGAATAAGTCCTTATCGATTCACGAAGCTTTTATAGAATGTATGTTTTTATTTGTATTTTCAGTAAGCGACAATATAGAATTCACTCTTACAGATTCCCGATTCGTTGGATATCCGGACGAATCCATTAACCCTGGTTTTAAGTACTCATCGGTATCACACTCTAAATTTATAAAAGTGTAGATTGTTGGAACATATGGACTCCCTCCACCTTTTCCATTTAGCTCCATTTCTCATTATTAGTGAGGGAAAATTTTGAAATTTGGGCCCAAATGAAAAATATTGAAGAAGTATGTAGGTATAAAGGTAGATTAGGAACACAGTATCTTATGCCTATCATGAATCAACAATTTCAACTTCGCCTAAAATGTGTTAGTCTGGACGACCTTATAAGGGCATTCAGCCAATAGCGAGCAGGGATAGGCACCTCATGAAGCAACAACAACAACAACATTACCCCAGTGCCTCAATGGCTCCCGCAAATTGCGGGGTAAAGGGGGGGGGGGGGGGGGGGGGGGTTGTCGGCCCCCTTCCCTTGGGGTTACCACAACAAGGGGGCTTTTCCCGATGGCCCCAAANTATATAACAACAACATTACCCCAGTGCCTCAATGGCTCCCGCAAATTGCGGGGTAAGGGGGGGTCGGATGTACGCAGCCTTACCCTTGTGTTAGCAACACAAAGAGGCTGTTTCCGAATGACCCAAGATGAAAATTGCGTCGAGAACTGCATCGAAGGACCGCTACTTCACAAAAGAAAGAAGCGCAGCCCCTTTAGTGAGCCATTTTGATTTATTCCATTATAATCCATAACCAAAGAGCAATGAGTCTTTGGCTCCATTGGAAATATGGAAAAAAGGCACCTCATGAAGCAATTGAAAATATTCCAACTGCATCAGGACTTGCCAAATTATCAGTCTCTTTACGAAAAATTATTTTCCCCTTTCTTTTGAGTATAAAAGGAGCCACAAGAGCAGTTTTGATCAAAGGATTTTGAACCCAACTCGTGAGTACCATTTAGCTTGGCTAGATTGCTTTTTATGAAGTTATGAAAACTTGAAATCATCTTAAAGATAATTCAATTTCCTGTTGACTTCTACTAATACATTGTCTTTCTTTTTCTCCTTCGTTCGGTTTTATCAGCCCCCATGGGACAAAGAAGTTGGCGAGAAGTATATCATTCATTACACATACGGATGCGACTATAATATGAAGGTAAGAAAGCCCTTCACGAGACTAAGGACTAGTCTATTGTACACTTTTTAATTAGCTTGATTTAGCTCATCTATGCGCCTGGAAATGCCTCTAAACTTCCGAGATTCTTATATGTAGGGTGAGCTTACATATGGAAAGATTGGAGAATGGAGATTTGACAAGAGGTCCTACAACCAGGTTGCTCCTCCAAGAAATTTGACAATGCCACCACCCGGTGTTTCTCAAAGTGTGGTATGGTTCTCTGAACTTGCATTGGTTGATTTCAGTAGCCTGGTTATGACTTGTGATGAAAGTTTACTACTTGCATATAATTGGTTGCTAAACTACCGCATTTCACGTCTGCAGTATTTACATGTATGTTATCGGCCATGTAATATTAAGAGTATTTTATTATGTGCTTTTTTTGGTACATAGAATGTAGTAAGAATTTGGTCGTTTAAATTTTGAAGGAATTTAGAACTGAATATCTTGAGAACTAAGGTAATAGACACCCATTTTGACGATAATGTCAAACAGGAGCAACTATATCTTCTACAGAACTAGGTATCGCAAGTCACAACCTAAAATTCTGAAAAGAATTAAGACTATGAGGAATGGGAAAAAATGGCATAGTTTTGATGTACCATGAAAGTTGAAGGGAACTAATTATATTAGCATCTCTTCGTTCGAATCTCGATACTTGATATATATTTGGAGATTATTATTGCTTCGTGACGCATAGTCTTTACAAGGACAAATGTTACTTCCCTCATTTGTCTGCATGGCGCATTCCCGATACCAACATTCCAACACGACACTTCCACTTCATTCTAGGCAAAAAAAAATCATATTTTTTTCACAAAATAACTACTCCTTTTCAGACACAGCGACACTGCCATGTTTGACACTTGCACTCCGGTTGGATTGAAGAACACAGCGGACCACTACTCTCCACCACCACCACCATCATCACCACCACCACACCACCACACTTACTACTACTACTAATACCAGTTTACAGACGATGAGGGTGTGTAAAGTCTAGTTAGGAAAGTGAAAAAAATAGGCAGTAATTATTTTCAGTTCTTGAAGCAGAGTAAGGTCAGTATTCTATATGATATATTTTTATGCCTTGCCTTTTTTTGGTAAGAATTAGCATACTTTATTCATCCATGAAGGGTAAAAAAAGTACAAACTTTACTAAGTAATGACCACTAAGCATGCATACAATCAAGTATTTCCTCATTTTTAACCTGCCTGCCATTAAGTAGACACACACTAACATAGAATTTGACTCTAAGCTCCAAACTTTGGACCGGAGTAGCTTTAGCAGCAAAGATACGTTCCTCTCCTCTCAAATCATAGAAATGGCAGTGATGATACTTACAAATATGCCATTTCATCCTCCAAGTCCGTGCTTTCCTACAGCGAGCTATCTTTCTGATCTCATGGAGAAGACTTCGGGTTCTTTGAGTAATTCCAATCCAGTTGAATAAGCCTGTCATGAGCTTAGTTGAATAAGGAAAAGAGAAAAAGGGGTGGGTGGGCACAGTCCTCAACTGCAGCATAACAGAGGACACATCGATTGGCCAAGCTAGTCCCTTGAGCCTGGATGTTGTCAAATGTCAATAGTAGCGATTTTGCCCTGCACGTCCAAAGCAGCACTAAACTATGCTTAGGGATACACTATACAGATAGGGTGCCAAAGGACTCCATAAACAGCTCTTGGAATAGAATTTACACAAAAACAATCTCGTATAGTAAGCACACTCTTCCAACATTAAGCACACTCTTCCAACATTCAGTGTCATTAATTGTAGTCTTAATAGACCATAGATCCCCATTGCTCAGCTTAAGCTTTCACCCAAAAAGTCCAGATTGAAAAATGATCACTTTCGAGTTGCCAAAGGACCTTAGCAATCAACGCTTTATTCCAAGAAAGTTCTTTTATGCAAAAACCACTCTCCATTTTGGGAAGACGAGCTAGACCAACTCTTAAAAATCATCCTCTTTTGCGTCTCCGAAATCTGCCATAGAAAATCTCCGCATTCAAAACTCCTTTAGGGAGGAGCATTATGGTAAACCAAAAGTTTTCAATACCGAATTTATGAGCTGAATTTTCCCCGCATCTGAAAGGGTTTGACTACCCCAGAGTCCTACACATATTTTAATCTTCTGAAGAAGCTGAAGATACGTTTCATTTTTTAGCTTTGACGTGTTTAATGGAAGCCGTAAGTATTTTAAAGGGAAAGTCTTTTCAGTAAAATCAGTGTCAGAAAGGATGGCTGTCTTTATAGGGTTAGCAACTCCACCAAAAATAAATGTTAGTCTTTGCAGGGTTGGCATGCAAACCAGAAACACAAGCAAAATCATGTAGACAAGTTTGAACAGCTGAATTTCACCTCTAGTTAAGACCATAAGGTCATCTGCAAAGACCAAATGATTAAGCTGAATTTTTGAGCACTTTGGACGGTAAGAGAAAAGAGGGTAATGAATAGTGGCTCTCAGATGCGTAGAAAGAACCTCCATTCCCAATACAAAGATGTAAGGAGAAAGAGGATCCCCTAGCCGAATCCCTCGAGCTCCTTTAAAGAATCTTTTAGAATGCCCATTAATTTTGAGGGAATACCAAGGAGTGGTCAAGCAAATCATATTCCAATCAATAAAGTCGGAGGAAATTATAGGTAGTAACATTTTCTAGATAAAATTCCAACTCAGAGTCAAAAGCCTTACGAATGTCGACTTTAATCAAGCACCTAGGAGAAACATATTTTCTTGCATACCTCTTGATCAAAGTTTGAGAAATCATCAGATTATCAAAGATACTCCTAGATTGTGCAAAAGAAGATTGTTCAGGGCCAATAAGGAAAGGCAAAACAGATTTAAGCCTATTCGCAAGGATTTTGGTAATAATCTTGTAAAATGTAAATGGTAGTGCAGCAAGCAATACGTCGATAATCAAGAACAGAAGAAGCCAAAGTTTTTTTAGGTATGAGAACGAGAAGGGTAAAATTCTCCTGCTTAAGAATCTTCTTTTTGTGGAAGAAATCCTTAATTGCCTTACAAAAATCAATACCAACAATTGACCAAGCAGAATTTAAAAACCCTTAAGAGAAACCGTCAACCCCGGGATGTTTATTAGGGTCAATACTAAAAAGGGATTTCTTAATTTTCTCTTCAGTAATAGGGAGGGTCAGAGGAGCAGTACTAGTATTATCCAAGCAATTCCCAGCCTCCACAAGCCCAGTATCCCAACGCAACCCCTGAACTTCAGAACCCAATAAGCCCTCATAGTCAAGGAAGGCTTCATAAATCGAGTCAGTAGTAATGTGCTCTACTCCACGATAATCCAGAATTTTACCATTGTAGCTTTGATGTCTCCTCTCAGCAATTTTATGGTAAAAGTATTGCGTACCACAGTCAGCATTCTGAAGATGAATAATTTTAGCCCTCTGAGAAACAGCACTAATTTCAGCTGTCCTGAGATGCACATAATTCTGAAGCAGGACAGCGTCAAGATAATGAGGGTTTGATCCAGAGGCTGGATGGATAGCTATTACTGATAGTCACTTAACTGATGCCTTACTGTAGGAATATTTTGAGTGACCTCTACCTCCCATCTTTTTAAAGCCCACCTCATCCAAACAAACCGGTGGTGGGGTGCCAATGTCACTGGCAATTTTGCTAAGACCAGAAGGAGACCAGAAATAGGGCTCGAGTTCAGGCAATAAGGCCCATAATTGAGACACTCTCCAATTCCCGACCAAGGGTAGGGGACCGTTGTTTCAAGATTTAAGCATGACCTCCCACTAGCCAAGGTCCATTCTGAAGAACTGCATTCATGGCATCCAAAGACGCAAATCGAAAGACAAACCATCCCTTCTTATTATATTGGATAATAGGCTGTTGAACATGATTCCAATTTTTTGCTGCAAAATTAACCAGTTGCTGCAACTGTGGCCTTAATCCAATGTCCTTACCCACTAAAGTATATTCCCATAATCTCAACTCATCCTCAGTATCTTCCTGACCTATTCGAGTCTCTTCCAAACCCGCACTATCCTTACTAAAGAAGAGGTTCATTCCCATTTGTGATTTATTAGAGACCAAATTTCACCAATTCATAGCTCCAGAATTAAGAGGCGTAGGATTAGGAATTACCTGATTTAAAATTCTGTAATTATTAGCTCCAAATGCACTTTCAATCAGAGTAGTAAGGAACACTGGAGATCTAGGATTAGGAATTACCTGATTTTCGAGGAGAACAGCAGTTTCTGAGGCACCCTCCTCAGGAATGGTATCAATCGAAGCACGAAGGTTATAAGGGTTCTGTTGCAATGTTTTTGATGGTCGTCAGCCGCCTCCCTCTCGCCATGAAAACAAAAGCTTAGAGAACACCGTCAAACATAGCGAGGAAAAGACCATTTATAGTATAATATGCCTTATTGTTCTTGGTTAATTATATGTTCTGATACTTGTATAATCTTGATTATATAGCTCATTTATCATCAATTGGTGCCTATCAGGTGACTCTGGTTAAAATGGTGAATGAAGCAACAGCCAACATACCTAACTGGGAATCGTAAAGGCGACACTTACACTAAGGGTATGGCCTTCTCATACACCATCAGTTGTAGAGATTGTATCATTTTTTTCTTGTTTTTTGCTAGTTAGTTTCTTTAAAACTTTAATAACAATGTTAAAGTTGTAATTTCATTTAGGGTGCAGTTAGTTACCAATACACTTCCTCGATTTACTCAAGTGATCCCAACATACGGAACTCAAACTTCTCCGACATTACAGAATTCTTTCCAGTTTCCACGTACTTTCTCGAGAACCAGATTTTGCTTCATGCAATCAACAGTCCATAGCCTAAGTTATGTAGAGCTTTGTGTGAATATGATGAAATTGTTGTTATGCCATGTCTCTCCACCGTGTAACTCTCTGTATAATATTACGCTCGTGTCTGAGTTAAATATATATGATCTCCATAGTTTTTGAGAAACTAACTTGATGGTGAATAATAGAGGCTAAGCTATATAACTAATTAAACCCTTTATGGCTTTATTTGATTTTAAACTTGTTATAGAGACTTGGAATGCACCGTCATTTTTATGAATTCGATATCCTTGAAAATAGTAGTATCATTTTGATGCAATTTGCGGGTGTTTTTTCGTGTTTATATGGTGAATCATTAATCGTATTAAAAAGATTTTGATACAATTACTAAAGCAAAATGCACAAGGTACAATATAATTAAAGCAAAATGTAGTATCCATCATCAGTCATCACACTGTAATTGTGTGCTCACAGAGTCACAGGCCTACCTTTTTTTTTACTATTGTAAAAACATAAACGTGATTACATGAGGTGCTCGTCGTAGTCGTAAAAATAGAAAACGGAATCTGAGCAACATAGATGATACATAGGGATTTTTGAAAAATTACTTTTTCCATGTACTACTTGTGTTATACTACTTTTTTCCATTTGTTTTTATATACTAGTTGTTGCTCCGCGTCCTATCGGGCGCGGTGCCCCAATTTGATCAATCGTATAAACAACCTTATTAGCACGTATCACAGTCTTTTTAGAATTGACGGTCCGTACAATTTATGTATTAGATGGTAAGCAAAATACACTACGTATTGCACATAATGTAAAGATTGGAATTAATAGCATCGTAGAGGGTACACAACACGAGGCACTAAGGCAGATTAGTAAAATACGTCATGAGTATTATAGTAAAAACATGCGCACGGAACACAGATGGCGGTGAACAACGTAGTTCTTTCGTATGCAAAGGAGTCCTATAAGTTGGGTTTTGGAGCGAATACTAATAGCCCTTACAACTGCTGTCTTCAGTGATTAGCTAAAAAAATACTGTAGCTCACCATATATGTTGTGCCAATTGTTTACGAATTGTATATACTTGATCTAACTTGTGTAATACCTCTTACAATACCCCAAATTATTTGAAAACATTTATAAGTTAATTAATTGTTTCTAGACGGCACACAATATGAGTTGTTTGCCTGAACTATGTACAATAGACTGTCGAGTCCTGCTGCTGTGTGACTGTTACATTTGCACATTGTGTAAAGTATTTGCTAAGTTACAACAACAACAACAACAACAACAACAACACTGATCAGGCCCTAAACAGAAGAGCTTGGCCGGCCCCCTGGCCAGCCCGGCCCGAGAACACCTTGCGGATCTAGAGTTGGGAATTAGCACGGACTAACCTGGCCCAGCCCAACCCTCCCTTAGCCCGTTATTTAGGCAATTTGGCCCGACCCAATCCGGACCTGGCCTTGGTCCTAAATTTCCAGCCCGGCCCGCCATTTTAGGATAAAGGAAAAAAATGGTAAGGCCCGCCTAAAACAGAACACGACTTGGCCCGGGTTATATCTCCCACAGCCCGGCCGGCCTCACTCACGGGCCTGATCAGGGCCTGAACGGAAGAGTCTGGCCCGCCCGGTCCGAGAACACCTCTAGATATGTATAATTGGTCATCAAATGCAATCCTAAAATAGAAAGACAAACAATTAATTAACATGCCCAGAAAATAGAATAGCCAAATAAATAATCGGATTATAGCACTTTCTAGACCAAGGCTGATGGGTAGACCTTTAGCCTCCTTCCTCTCGAAATCACCACTCTTTTTTGAGCCAAGGCTGAGATTAGCATTTAACAGCAAAACACTTAAATCATTCTGCTGATGGTTAGACCTTTAGCCTCCTCCCAGGCATCTTTGACCACGTTCCAACATTCGGGTTTGGATAGCCAAAAAGGTTCAAAACTGAACTGCCTTCCGCTTTTTTATTATAAGCATATATAGCATGATGAGACGAGTGAATAGGTGAGTGATGGACCTCGATGTTCAGGAACAGGCTACACCATCCATTAGTAGCTACCGCCTTGTCAAGACGTTCCTGTATCACTCTATCTGTAGAGCAGAACCATCACGGAAGGCCTCCGTCATCCAAGGTTGTCTTGAGGCCCCCACACTCCTCTTCGTTCTTCACAATCTCACTAAAGTCACCAAATAAAATAAGAGGTGCGAGTGTTGGCACCACAAATGTTCCGAAGCATCACCCAAGCTGTGTTTATTATACATTTCTGGCCACCCATACACTCCCCCCGCCCTCCATATCGGATTAACGTGCAAGTGTCGGATGCGACATTCCAACACCCCGTCGCATCCGACACTTGCACGCAAATCTAAGTAATATCATTAGTTAGTGATATGCCTTCCTGATCCAGACTGATTATAGATCATGTCGGTAATGCCGACATGCCGTACTGGTATTTGATAATCCTATAGTCCTATAGTTGAAGGACGCTAATGAAGCTCACTTATGGATGGTGCCTGTCGGCTGTCGGGTGACGCTGGTGAAAATGGTGAATGAAGCAACAGCCAACATACCTAACTGGGAATCATAAAGGGACTTCATTGAATGATCCAAACATACGGAACTTAAAAGCTCTCAGACATCGCAGAATTATTTCCGCTTTCTTTCTCGACAACCAGATTTTGGTTCAAGAAAACAACAGTCCGTAGGCTAAAATGCTAAATCTTTTTTTCTAAATAGTGCAGTGAATCCCACAAATGTAAAAATGTAAAAGTTTGTGTGAATATGATGAAACTGTATACACTCCCTCCGTCTCAGTCTTTTGATACATATTCCATTTTAGGGCGTCTTTCTCTTGGAACACATTGGACTTTAGACAGATTCCTCAATGTTGTTTAACCTGTACATTTCATTCTTAGGAATAGTAAGAAATTTGAGACGCTGGACTAGAAGCGAGTAGCGACATAGTGCTACCACCAGCATAAGAGAGAATCCCGGGTACAGGTTATTAAACGGAACAGCATTCATTTCCGCTGCATCAACCCAATCTATGATAACTTTATCCATAAATTGATTTAAAACCTAAACATTCTAATTTTGCAATTGTAAAATTGATCAGTTGTTTCGAAAGACGATTTTGCAAGAGATGCAACATTTTATATAGCTTTAACGTCTTGGTAATAGATAGAACAAATGATCACATACCCTTCATCTACCTCCCTTTCCTAACCCCTTGGCTTCAGCTGCAACCAAACCACTGAAATATGGTATTGTCGTTGCATAGCGTACAGAGGTTCCCAGACTTAGCGCAAGAGTTTCGTATTAAAAGATTGAAAAAAGGGGCACAAAATTCATTGTAAAATTCAAAACTAAGCATTTCAATATAATATCAAGACGAAAGGGAGAAGGGATGCAGAATAGAGAACTGGACGGATGAGAGTCCTAGAATGCTTTAGCATTCACTTCCCAATTCAATCATCTATCGATAGCGTAACTATGGGGAGAACACCACATCAACAGAGACTTGAGCAAAGTTCATCGAAAAAACTTGTGCGTGAACTCAAGCCAATAGTTTTGACGAGCTACAGTTGTGACAAAAAAATGACATGCTGAAGAATTATCTGGTGATGCCAAATTAATTCGGCAAAACTGAGTAAAATAACTTTAAAAACATCATAAAAAATCTTCTACAGACATGTCCACAACTTGAAAAAGTTTCATAATAATAAACAAAACTATCATAACCTCTCAAAAGAAATCACATAGGTGCGGTTACATGGCAGTAAAGGCCTTCTTTCCACCAGAAGCAGACCCAGCTGGTATAACCTTCAACACATTGAATCTGACAGTTTTCGACAATGGCCTGTATAGCAAAGTAAGCAAGACTATTAGTTCGACGAGATACATAGACTCAATTCTTTGATGATGAATTATGATGCAAGTATAATACAGTGTACAATGAGGCTAAAAAAAGCTATTCTTTTTTGTAATCCCTAAAAATTGGCGAATTTTGATTTAGTGAAATAAACTTCTTTTAATCTTATAGGAGTATTATTTATTACTCTTAGCTAAGGCCCAAGTTTACGTAAATGCACTGTTTACGTAGCGCTACTAGATGTAAACTCTTTAAACCAAGGGGTAGTATGTAACAATCTAGCAATGATATTTCATTACTGAACTTTAAGTACAGCCCCTAGTAAACTGACGAAATGAGGACTATAAATTGTATCAATTCTAACTCAATTTTTATTACGGTCATATATGAGTTTATTGAAGAGCGACTTGAAATGGGAGAATCTATGATACTGAGGTAAGTCAGGCAACATTATATGAGTTGTGATATCAAAAAAAGGGTGAAGAAAGAACCACTAGAGGATAGAGCTGACCTGCACTGTCCAATAATAACATGATCTCCCTCCTTGACACGGAAGCAAGGCGACACGTGTGCAGCAATGTTGGAGTGCCTCTTCTCATATCTGATAAACAGTATGAAATTAGTCAGTAACAATTACAAAGCAATTAGTACTACATGGTCCATCCATAGAAAAAATAATTCAGCACTACAAAAGAAAGTATAAGCGAACCTTTGGTACTTCTTGATGTAGTGAAGATAGTTACGGCGAACAATTATAGTTCTTTGCATCTTAGCACTGTGACAGGTACCAGCAATAATGCGACCTCTGATAGACACATTGCCGGTGAAAGGGCATTTCTTGTCAATGTATGTTCCTAGAATGAAATAGTTCATGTAAACCATTTGACAATATTAGCCAACACAGATAATATTCGAAGAAATAAACTTTAAAAACAGTATTCTAAAGCTAACCTTATTTTTGCCTCAGAAAAAATGTACCCCTATTTAAAAAGCAGAAACCAAAAAAAAAAAATAACATTACAGAAAACGTCTATTATAGAACAGAGCACGACCAAAACTAGATATCTAAGCTCGGAATCGTACTACAAGCTATGTTACTTTGATGCTGCACTTAGGCCGCGTGTTCGACACTTTGAAATGTCGGACATACAGACACTTCATTTTAAAGCAAAAATTGATAAAGTGACCTAGATTAAACAAGTATGTAGGATTAAACAAGTATGTAGACTTTATAGAGTCCCACACTCAAAACTCTCTACATAACACAATCACACAACAATGTTCTTCAAAACTTGGTTGAACATAGTTATTCAGATACCCAATGACCTCCACTATGCTCTAGAAGGTATAAGTGACAAGTCATGCAATAGTCCATTAATTACACTTTTAAGCAGAGATCCAAAACAAAAACTCTGATTTTACGCAAACTGATTGAAGTGCAAGAGTACCAGATTGGCATTTGGCAGTAGAGCAGTACCATTCTCAAACTACTACCCAACTAATATTTCCAACGAATGTTCGATCTATCAGTATGACATAAGCAAATGACAAATAGATCAATACATAGCGTATAATCTGGACAATTCGAACAACACCACATTTTGCTTTATAAAACTAGCAATGTCGAGAACTAGGGAGCATAGATGAATCATAATTACGACTAACACACCAACTCATCAACGACGTAAACACCACAACAAAATCATGATATCACCACCATGTTTATCACATCAAATATTCAATTTGTTTACAAAGCCGAAACACATTTAGCGGAATGATCATATGAAGTAAAAGCATTAATTACAAGGAAAAGTACAACAGAAAAACAAAAGAATCAACCTTCGATTGCGTCACGAGGAGTCTTGAAGCCCAAACCAATGCTCTTAAAGAATCGATTTCCTCCCTTTCCTGGTCTCTTTCCTTTCCCTGTTTTCTTCGACCTATTACAAAATAAACACAAAATCAAAAACAATCAAACATTTTCATATGAAAACAATTACTGAAATCAAATCAAAAGAAATAAAGTTAGGAACTTACGAAAGGAAAACCTTGGGTTGCTTGAGGAAAGCCTTCTCAGTCTACAAAAAAATGAAGGAAAATTAGGTTAAAGATTATGAATATTTAGATATGATTAGAATGAAAGAGATGAAGGATATGAAAAAGAGAGAGAGACGAGGTACCTGTTCCGCCATTGTTAGGGTTAGGAGAGTGAATTCGGCTGATGATGATGATAAATAAACCCTAAAACGCGACTGCTGGAGGAAGTGTTTAGAGTGTGAGAGACGGGATTTTGATGAAGGGAGGAGATTATAATTGGGTTAGTGGTAGCCCTAGAAGCATGGATCTTGTGCGATGACGTGGGATGTGTTTTCGTTTTACTAGCCCATTGGACCGCTGGACCGTTTTTGTTTTGTATTTTTGGGCTCATACACTCTTGGTTGTTACAAGTGATTACCTCCTTCGTCTCGGTCATTTTTTTAACTATTTTATTTTATAACTAGTTTAGATCTCGTGCATTATATGCACGGTTCTTAAAGTTTAATGTTTTTTTATAAAATTACTTATATAA